>JABTXL010002442.1:347179-396076 GCA_025134845.1 Neodon shergylaensis
CGACACACACACACACACACACACACACACATTATAAGAATTCTTCCCTGGGCCTTCTTTTCTTTCACCATGTTTTTGGGGATTCTGCCTGGCCCTCTGGAGGCTTAAGTTTGCTGCAGGAAGTTCACTCCTTTCCCGTTATTAGCTTTTGTGCTGAGCATACAATATCAGAATTTCATAGGCTTGCTTCCTCTTAGAGCCCTTATACTTTTAAAATCAATGATTTGCAAAGTAAAAAGGAGTCCCTTCAGTAAATATTTGTCAGGCAGATCCATCTTCCCCTGCTTTCTGAGCGGAGCAAAGGCCTTTGTAAGCCTGGTGTTGAGAGGGTGATGTGGTATTGATTTTCTGCCTGCTCCTCGCTCCATCATCACAGCTCTTGTAGGAAGAATAGAATTACCCTTGCTCAGATACGTGGGTCCTTTTGTGTGTGTTTGAGTCTGAAAACAAACTCCAGGCTACTTGTAGTTGTCTTATTGAATAATAAATGAAGATCAAGGTCTGTTTGCCTCGGAATACAAGCTAACTTGAGTGTGACTTAAATTTGAAGGCCAACAAGCTTTTCCTGCAAGCATGAACCGCTTTTCGATTAGTTAAAAAAAAAACCAACTAAACAAAATCAAGCAAGAAAAGAAAAAAAAAAATAACCCAAACCCCAAACGGCTCGGTAGTAAAAGAATACTCTCTTCAGAGCCTTGGGTCCCAGGTGGTATGCATCTGGACGCCATTAGTGTTGCAGAACTTTGATGCTAAGAGCTGAGCACAAGTATACCCAGCTCTCCCTGGTATCGATTTCCTTCACACTGATTTAGAGTCGGCCTCTTGGCATTTCTCTACTGCTGCTAGCAGCTCGGCTCCGGCCCCAAAGGGCTTTATTTAATGAAACATAGGGCTTAGACTGTGAGAAGTTTGCCTCAGGAATTGAAGTTGTAGACATCCTAATGGAGAAAACATCCAGATAAGTCTTGTGCGGGAACCACCGAGGGATGAGACTATGGTACGGAACCTGAACGGACTGCAGCGTTTGTTTTTAAAGAGAATAGGGACTAGCAGCCTTCGCATGACTGTGGAGCATTAATGGGAGCTGAAAGATAAAGTGCTTATGTGAAATATGTACAGAGGTCCCACTGGGAGAGGAAATAGCAAGAGGAGGGAGCCACACATCATAACTCTGGAGAAGTCTGTCTGGCTATGGATTAGAGCTGGGTACAGACAACCAGGGCCTTTAGGGAGAGTTAGTGGAAACTTGTTTTTAAAATAGTTTCAGTTTTATATTTACGGAAGAATCATGGAGATGGTAGAGAATTCCCATGTGCCTATACATAGTTTCCCTTCTTGGTAACATGGTGTGTAAGTATGATACATTTGTTCCTATTAATAAGCCTGTGTTGACAAATTATTTGTGGTGGTTTGAGTGAGAAATGGCCCCGTTAGGGTAGTTAGGGTAGGCATTTGAACACTCAGTTCCCAGTGGGTGGCAACTGTGGGGAGGTTCAGGAGGTGTGCCTTGGTGGAGAAAATACATCACCGGGGCGGGGGCAGGCTTTGAGACTTTATAGCCTTAGATTCCCTCCAGTTTGCTCTCTCTAATTTGCATTTGCGGTAAAGGATGTGAACTCTCATCTTTCTGGTCTTGCCACCATGCCTGTGTGTTTCCATGCCTTCCCACCATGACGGAACTACTAGCTAAAACAGACTCTCTTCCTTAAGTTGCCCTTGGTCATGGTATTTTGTTACCTCAACAGGAAAGTAATTTATACATAACTACAAAAGGCCATACTTTATTTAGATGTCCTTAGTTTTCAACTGATGTTCTTTTCTGTTCCAGGTTATCTGTGTGACACCTGGGCATCACAGCTCCCAGGCTTCTGTGGGTTGGGACGGTTTCCCAAACATCGCTTGTGTTTGATGAGCTTGACAACTTTTGAAGTATTGGTCAAGAGCTGAGTAATTGGGGATACAGGATTTATCTCCTGCTTTCCTCATGATTATACTGGGATTATTTGTTCTTGTGGGAGAAGACTGGGTAGCTAAAGTGCCATGCCCGTCACATCACAGTATACACCATTCATAGGACATAATTATTGATGGAAGAGAGAATTAGTGGATGATTCTGGTTGGTTGGGAACAGGCATTTAGATTTCAAAATCAAGAAGATTTGTCCCTGTGTGCAGTGAAATTCAGTTCAAAGTAAAAGGAACACACAAGCATGCCACCTGTATCGATGAACCAGATAAATAAGTGTTGTATGATGATTTTAACAAAAAAAAAGTGTTTTTGCATCTTACAGAAGGAGTGGTCAAAAAAGCAGTATACAAATGAAAGTTGGGGGATACAAATCATATTTGACCCTTTTTCTGGTTCAAACATAGCAGAATTCCAATGCATTGAACCTACCTACAAAAGAACCGACCCCTGGGTGCAAGGAAATTTCGAAACTAAAAATCTGAAATGGCCTCACCAAGCTCATCTACTCAGAACAAATAAGGAAATAAAAGAAATACAGGAGCACTCCTGTGAGCTGTGCTTACTCTGTGGTCTGACTCTTCAGCATGAGGCTGGAGCAGAGTCTGACTTTCTGGGCCTCACCTCTCCAGCAAAATATTGACTTTTATAATCAGGACAAAAATCAAGATAATCACAACTTCCCATGCCTAGGTTGCATAAAGCCTGCACCTCAGGGTTAAGGACACTGTGCAGCGTGTACAAGCTTAACAAACTCAGGTTCTCTTGCTTCAAAAGAGGCTTATTTAGTTTCTTTAGCGAGATCAGCCAATGTTTGGTACGGGAACCTCCAAACTCACGCAGCAGCAGAGTGGTGGTGGTGGGATGAATATGAACAGGTGGGAGGGGTGGGGGACGGGTGGGTAAAGCACACTGTAGTGCAAAACTGTGGGTTATTAAAGTCTGTTTGGGGTGGTTGGGAAAAGGACCAAAAGGAAGTATATTAGATTGTTGGGGTTTCTCAAACAAAGTGTCACAACACAGAGGGTTAAACAAAAGAAGCTTTCTTCCTCATAGTGTGGAGGCGAAAAGTCTGAGATCAAAGGATTAGCGGGACTTACTTCTTTTCAGGTCTCTCTCCTTGCCCTGCTGATGGTCTTTCCTTCACAGTGACCTCATAGCTCTTTCTTTTCTGTGCCAGTCTATGTCTTCATTAATCTCTGCTAATACCAGTCATAATGGATTAGGCCCCTAATGTCCTCAGTTAAGTTTTTACATCAAAATGCAGCCCCATTTCAAAATACTGGTGGTTTGGGGTTCAGGATGCAATTTTGTGGGGATACCGCTCCACCCATAGAAAGACAAGTGATTTGAAACAGTGGGGGCATCCTTCCCTTCAGACTTGATTCTGGGAGTCCAAGATGACTGCTGTTTGGAGCAGCCTTTTCCTAATGCATTTGAGGGGATTATAATGAGGATCGTGTGAGAGGGAACACTTTGCATGGGGAGGAACCGTGCTGGGTAATATGGTTTTGTCAGTAGCCCATTTCCAGACGACACCTGTGGTGTTCGCAGGGCTGCTCTGCCATTGTCCTCCCAGCAGCCAGAAGGCTGACTTCCCAGTGAGTTTTCACCTAATTTTCTTTGTATCTGCTTCATAAGGGACAGTTTGAGTCTCGAATTTAAAAATGTACATCAGCCAGAATGCTGATTTATTAGAGTGTATCGAGAAACAGAATGACATGGATACTTCAGGTCCTTGGCCAGCATATGTTTTGTCTGTGGGTATGCATCTAGCATAAGCGGGGGGTGGGGTGGGGGTGGAGCCTGTTGCATTGTCATCAGAGGATAGCTTGTGCTCACAGTCGAGAAGGGAGATTCCTGATTCGATGACCCTAGCGGTTTGGTTTGAGGCCAAGCATCAGTGGGCAGCAGCGCAGACTGACCCTGACTTCCCAGCATTCCCTCTGGCTCTTTCCAATCCAGCTCCACCAGCCTTGCTCTCGAAAGCATCCCTCAGATTCCCCAGAGCAGAAGAGGACGCACTTCCTCCCGTGCAGCATTAAGTAGTTTGCAATCTATGCTGTGGTGACGTATTACTTCCCCAGTGTTCCCCGGATGTGGACTTGTGAGCTTTTCTTTATCACAGAGAACACACAAGTGGCAGTGTTCAGTAACCACTGGGCTGGTTATCTGAAATACTTTTATAAATGCCTGCTTTTGTTTTTGTCTTGTGGTTTAAGATACTTCCTAGAAAATAATTCATAAGCCATAACCTTGTACCCATTGCGGTGAGGTGAGATAGGCAGGCTGGCATATTTGCCTAATCTTGCAAACGTGCTCAGAGGTTAAGCCGTTCGCCAGTTTTCTTTCCTTTATCTTTTCCAAAACTTTTAAAAAAATGAATCTTGAAGCTCATTCAAGGTTCAGCATTTTTATGAACTATTTCAGTTATCATAACCTTTCCTTAAGATTTATATATTTTTGGAAATGACTGCAAGGATCTAAAGCCATGCATGGACACAGAGCAAGCACTATTTAGAAACAGTTTCTGTGTGAAGTGTAGTCAACACCAAAGCCCTGCATTGAGGCAGAGAAGATCTCCCCGGACTTGGTTATAGAGATTTTATTTGATTTTTTAAATTGGTTCTTTGTGCCATGTGCTTTGATCATGTTCACCGCCCCTCCCACTTCACTTTAGTTCCTGTTTCCTCCTCTATCAAGCCCAGTTTGTACTGGCTGCATATTACTCTTGGATACGTGGCCTTCCACTGCATACTCTTGGATACGTGGCCTTCTACTGGAGCGTGGTGAATGTACCTGGGGCTATCCTCTTTAAAAACCTACCTCTTTCTGTCCCAGCAGCTACCAGCTGCTAATAGCTGCTCATCAAAGGTGGAACCTCGCGCCCTCCTTTCCTTTCTGATGGGTTTGGTCTGACTCGAGCTGGCATGGGCCTTGTGCATGCTGTCACAACCACCATCAAGTCCGATGTGCAGTTGCCCCTCAGTGTCCGGATGACATGGTTTCCTTGCAGTTATCCCTACCTGGCTCTTGAATTCCCTTTGCTCCATCTTCCACAATGATTCCTGAGCCTTGGAAGGAGGGGGTGTGACAGAGGTTCCCCACTAGGACTGAGCTTCCCCGGGTGCCCCACTAGGGCTGAGCTCCCCCTGGTCTCTTTGTCTCAGCACCTTGGCCAGTGTTGGGTCTCTTGTCCATTTTCAGTTAATTGCACTTTTCACCAAACCTATTTGCCTTTGAGGTTGTCTTCCCTCCTCTCTGTCCTCCTCATCCCTGCTCCATCCCTACTCCATGGGTCTACACTTGCTGCTTGAGCCTTTCCCCTCCATTGTTGGCCTTCTTTTATTTTTTTAGAAACTCACAGTTCTCTAAATATGAGGCGCTCTCTTTTGAAGAGCCTGGCTCAGTTCTGCCTTCCTGGGAAAAATTCTATTCTTCAATATCCTCTTTCCCCTGTTATGAGCACCTATCCCCTCCCCACCTTCCTAGCAATTTCCAAGTGAAAAATCTCATTCCCTTGGAAGTTTTGCATAAAAATGAAAACACTATACCATGCCTTGTAATTTTCCAGGCACACACTCATTGTGAGCGAATCCCTTACAACACCATTTTGAAGGCACATACACACACATAACGGTGTGAACTCTGTCTTTGGTAAAGTTTTCTCATTCTTTAGAAGCTATTTTTAAAACAGATTTTAAGAAAATGTTTTATACCTTACAGTTCAGACTCTGCCATGAATGAGTTCTAAGATGATCTGTGGCTAGTCATTTATGCCACTGGGAAGACACAGTGCTTCACAGATGAGTCGTTAGCTTCTGGGCCCAGAGAACAAATCTGCAGAACCTTTTCATATCTTCTAATTAAATGCATTCTGCAGCTTGCAGATAAACATGCTGATCTGACAGGGAGTTAAGGGGGTTTATCAGCATCTGTGCACCTGCGGTGTTGACACCGAAAGACATGACTTCATTAAAACTCCCTGTGCTTGTCAGAACAATGAGGGATGACCGTAGGTGGAGAGAAGAACGACGCTACTAGATGGGGGTTTTAAGCTCATCTTTGAAGAGGTGAACTCATTCTGTCCCACACGTCCAGCTGTGCAAACAACAAGGCCAAGCGCACTGCAGTTAGCTGTACTAATACAGAGGCCGGGCTATATATAAATGATGCCAATGTGTAATATACGTGAATGCTATATATAAATGCTGCTCAGAGCAGGGACAAGAGCTCCAGAAACAACTTTTTTTTGTCTTTTGAAGCCAGTGTTTCCTAGGACAATAAAACTGTACAGAACACCAGTGTCTCCAAAAGCTCCATTGGTCATCATAAGGGTTGCCACAGTTCCTATCATCCTCCCATAAAACCTCAGGATGAGGAAACGGTGTTTGTGTACTTGACCAGAAGAGGTAGGCAGGGTAGGCTGGGTGGGTGAGGAGAGTCCTGAGCCTGGGTTAGGAGTTCTGGCAATGAGGGTTCAGGGCCAAAGGAAGTAGAACTCAGATTCTAGAAGCTGGGGCAATAGACAGGTCCAGGAGAAGCCATTCCTCAGTGAAAGCCCACTTCATCTGAGAAGTTCTGGTGGGAGCGGATTCTTTCTATGGTCCACTCTTTGCTGAGGGCTGTGAGTAATGGGAACAGGGCTGCTCAGAGTCCCTTCGGGTGGCAGATACACAGGAAATGCTTATCCACCAACACCAGCAAACCCTGAGTGTCTAGGCACCTATCCCCAACCTTTGTGCTACTGCCAGACAAATGGAAGAATGCCAGATGCTTTTGAAAATTTACCATGTAAAGTAAGGTATATGTTGATTTCTCTACTAGCCTTGGGAGCTGAATTTTGAGCTCTCTCTCATGCTTTGGGACCGTCATGGACTGAATCTCTGTGAGGGAGGGAGGTCTTGCTATATCATGTTTCCGTGAGTCACTTATTTCATCAGAAAAAAAAAAGCAAGAACTAGGCACGGCAGCACATGTCATCTTAGCACAGGAGATGGAGACAGGAGAATGGTTAGTTTGAGACCAGCCTGCGGTGCATATTGAGATTTTTGTCTCTTAAAAAAAAAGGAAACGTACAATACAATGTTCAGAAGTGATCTTAGGAAGAACTCTGAGGATTTGCTGAGGATGTACCTACACTCTTCCTTCTGTGAGTCACGTCTCACGAACCCTACAGTATGTCTTCACTTTTTTGCCAGATACACGGCAAGAGCTAAAACTATGTTTTAAACAAGCTGGGATTGACCCTAGTGAGACAGTTCAGACGTTAAAGTGCTTGCCGTTTGGGTAAGAAGACTGAAGTTTGGAAATCTTAAAACTGGGGATCCCCAAAGCAAATGAGCTAGTGAGACTAGCCATATCTGTGGGGGCCGGGAGCTCTGGGTTTGGTTGGGAGACCCAATCAAAGTATGAGAAGGACTGAAGGAGAGTCCCTACACCAACCCAGGGCTGTGCATGGCACACCCACATCCGCTTACACACATGTGAACACAAACACATGGAAGGGGGGAAAAGAAAATGTTCACTCTTGTAGGGCGTGAGCATAAGACAGAGATTCAGAAGTGAAAGATACGGCCCCATGTTTAAAACAATCACAATGGTTTTTCAGAAAGGCAGGAAAATTGCTTTGCATTAAAAACACTTTTGGTATCTATAGATAAACTCTAAACTCCTTTAAATTCTGGACCAGTGAGATGGCACTTGCCACTCAAGACTGGTTACTTGAGTTCAATCCCTGCAGTTCATATAAAGATGGTAAGAGAAAGCCAACTCCACGAAGTTGTCCATCGGCCTCCTCCTATTTGCAATGGCATATGCCCTCCCAACCTCAATAAATAAATAAATTTTAAAAAAGAACATTAAAATTTTTGGTAGCTATACATCTGACATAGAATTAATAGCCAGAAAATACAAAGAACTAAAAAAACTAAACAACAAGAAGTCAAACAAAACCATTAATACATGTGTTAAGTCAGTATAGTTATCAAAAGATGAAATGTACATGTCCAATAATCATGAAAAAAATGTTCAGCCATCAAAAGAATGTGAATTAAAACTACATGAGGGCTGGAGAGATCAGTACCTGCCTTGCAGACCTGAGACTCTGATACCCAGAACCACTTAAAGAGTTGGATGTGATGGACCGGCTTGAAATCCCAGTGCTGGGGAGACAGACAGATAAACACAGGCAGATCTCTGGGACTCTCTGATCAGCCACCCTGGCCTTCTTGATGAGTTCCAAGTCATTAAGAAACCCTGCCAAAAAAAAAAAAATCATCCATGTCTAAGGATTATTCCATGGCTCCCACATACACAAGAACACACAACAACACACACATATGCATCCACACACATGTGTGTGCACACACACCTCCCCCCAAAATACACCTATGTTGAGATTCCATTTATCCCAGACATAATGCTTGTCATTAAGAAAACAAATAAATGTTAATGAGGATATGGACAAAGGGTTCCCTAAACAATGCTGGAGAGAAGTCAATTAGTCCAACCACGATGGAAATCGGTATGAAGACCATTTAAAAACCAAAAATAAACCTACCATATGGCCCAGCTCCCCCACTCCTACGTATCTATCAATGGATGCCCAGTGAGCATCACAGATACCTGCAGAGGGATGCTATCACAGCGCTATTCAGTTATGAAGCCGGGGAAACAGCCAAGCTGTTTGTCAGCAGAGGAATGGGTAAAGAGACAGTGGTATATATCACAATGGAAATTTTTTCAGTCATTAAAGAAGACTGGAGTGATGTCATGTACAGGAAAATGGACACAACTGGAGGAATTATAGAGTGAATTAAATAAGTGTCAGAGAGTCACATATTGAACATTTTGTCTTACTTTTGCATTCCAGGTTTATATAGCAGCATAAATTCATAGAGGTCAGACAGAACAGAGACTAGTGGAGAACTGGGATCTAAGAAGGTAGCAGGTTCTAGTGGGCATACGCTCAGCATATATTATATATGTATATGAAAGTAAACTTGTGCAAATAATAAAATAAAATCATACTTTAAAAAGTTCCTTCTTTTTACACCCTATTTCAACCCAATACAATGTTTAACATGATAATGAACCAGTCATGGGATTGGCTAATATAAACATGAAGCACACATAATTAACAGAAAATTTAAATATTCTCAAACAGTTCTCTATATTGCTTTGTTCTTGGTCAACACTCTTAAATACCTATCCCCGTCCGTCCACTGCAGGAATCACAGTGGACAGAACTGGGGATTTATTGGCACGTTGGTCAATACGCTAAGAGGCTAATCTTCAGTTAATGGATCAGCGGCCAGGGAGTCACGCAGATGACAAGTGCTCAGTTTTCAGAAATCTCTTTCTCAATCTGCCTCTCTTCCTTCTGTCTGCCTAGTTATTGATTTAATGTGTGAGCCCCTCCTCCCAGCCCTTTAGCCAGCACCCTTGAGAGTTCAGTCTCTTCGAGATGTTCTCATTAGAGTCAATAATTCACCATGGCATATTATATAGTGCCCTGAATATCTATAAAGTCGGGCCTTCATGTTGTACATCCTGGGGTCCTCAAATAATTAATTTGACTGGCTTTACAGAACAATACCTTCCATTGTGCGTGGTAGGAGTGTGCTCTGCAGAGAGGCGAATGTGCAGGCTTGCCGGGGAGGACGAGCTCTGGAGGGGAGCTTCCCCAGAGGACCGAGTGAGGGACTTCTGCCCTTGGCCCTCTAGAAGCTATAAAGTCCACCTGGGATGTGGAAACAATCAATTGCCAATTGACTGAAATACTTTCTGTGGGTGTTTTCTTCTTTATTCTAGCTTTTAAGAGTAAAAAGAATTCTTTAAAACAGTTTGCTTGGTGGCATTAAACACCTTTCTTTGACATAAAGCATTCCAAAGACACAATGCTGAGAGAGACTCAGGAAACCTTACCATTTGCTCCTTGCATCAGTTTGGAGCTGCCAGGTTTTAGATAGATATTGGTATGAATGTTAAAGACTTCTGGTTAGCTCATGTTAATGGAAGTCATTTGTTAGAAAAAAAAAATAAATGTTTGTACATTAATGTTTTCATTATTGCTAAGTAACAATGCAGACTCAGATTTAGACTATGGCATGTGAATAACAATTTAGATAAACAACATAAGAACTTTAAAGCAAATCAAGAACCTTGAAACTTATATGCCATGATTAAGATGCAGTCGTTCATATTCAGATTCTTGTTTTGCAAGAACTTAAGTATGAGGCCTTGAGTTAAGCCTGCCTCGGTTTCCAGTCCTGTCAATTGGAGGTTAGTTCCTTCTAGCTTGAGTAGTCTGTATTTCTTTCTATGCTCACGGCTTAGATTTCAATTAATGAACCACTCATCAATTGGAAGAGAGAAATTCAATGGCCATCAAGAGAAAGAAAGAAGGAAGAAGGAAGACAGGGAAGGAAGGAAGGGAGGGAGGGAGGGAGAGAGAGAGAAAGAAGGGAAGGAGGGGGGGGAAAGCAGACCTTGAGACACAGCAGTTACAGATTTAGCTTTACCCAGAAACTGGAGAAGAAACAGCGTCACCTCAGAGAGCAAAGGTCTCTCTGCAGCAATGAAGTATCTGCCTTGGTCTATGACGATCAGTCTTTTTGGTGATTTGAGCCATTCTTGGAGGCACCTGAGAAATCTGAGACAAGGACTAAATGCCACCTCAACCAGATCAGACAGTCTTCTCTCCTGCTGCCCATCATGGAATAAAGGCTCATTTAACTATGGTAAAACAGTAAGAGAGATTACATTTATAAATATTTTTGCACACCCAAGCAGTAGCATGTATTACACGTGTGTTCTAGTCATCCCGTATTTCCTGCTGTGGATAATTGTATAAACTGAAACAGGCCCCATATTTACTATTGGCACCGTAGGCAAAGGAACGCATCCTTTTCTCACACATCATGTTTGTCACTAAAAAGTCCTTTATCTCCAGGCATCTAGTTCTGAGTGTTATTCCTAGAACCCAGTTGGTACAACTTTTTGGAGTTAATAAAACTCGGTCTCCACTGGTTTCCATTGCTGCTCTGCGCAGAATTCCCCACTGAGTATTTGATGAATTTCTACTCCTTGGGGGCCCCAATGTTTTTGTGAGTATGCTGGGGACCCACCAGCCTTGTCAGGGGAGGAAGATGATTTCCTCTGATAACACTCCCCTGGCCCCTGAGGAACTTATCTGAGCCCTTTATTTGGTGGTTTCTGTGATGCTGGCATGGGGCCAGAGCACCGGGAAAGAAAGGGCTGTGCTTTTACAGAGAACACTTTATTCCCTCTTGGGAAAAGTGAACATGACTCAATGTCAGGAAGGGAAATTTTTCATATAGATAAAGGGAAGGAACATCCGCCTACCTTTTTTAATGGTTAAAACACATTTAACGGTCCTTCTGTGTTTTGTTTTCTTGGGGAACTGAATTATTTGGAGAAAAAAAAAACTGTTCTGTTTTCTTGAAACAAGACTAAGCCCAGCTTTTTTTTTCCCCTATGGAGACTATTTTCCCTTTCCCTAAAGATGAATATGGTGAGCAGAACTGAATGAATGGATCCAGCAGGATGCAGATTGGAGGATGTGAAGGTAGTTTCTGAAATAAAGGCCCTTGAGGATGCAGCGAGAACTTGAGTAGAGAGAGGGATAACTGTCACCGGAGGTTGACCAGACAAGGTGATGATCAGTGTGCCCAAATCTGTTGTATAGAACCTTGGGTTATTAAAAAGATCACAAAGACCATATCCTGTTTGGAAGCTGACGGGTGATGGCAAACGTTGGTCCAATCCTTGTTGGCTTCTGCCACACTTCCCTTGCTCACTCCTAACAGCCCTAGAGTGTGTAGGGATAGTTCTCTTTTATTTTTGAAAAACAACCCCCTCCTCAGATACTAGAAATGTGCTCAGCATCATTAGTGATGCTCAATAACATTTCTGAATTGCCAAAGATAAACATAGCAGCACTATTTGTCACAGCCAGAACCTGGAAACAACCGAAATGCCTCTCGACCGAAGAATGGATAAGGAAAATGTGGTGCATTCACACAATGGAGTACTACACAGCAGAAAAAAATGACATTTTCAAATTTTCAGGCAAATGGATTACGTTCTCTGTAATAAAAAGACAAGGTTGTTGATAATCAAGGCACAGACAATTAATACCTGCCTCTTATTTTTTCCAGACCCAGGGTAACCTGTTTGCTAGTAAAGAATGAGGGCAGCTTCATGAGGCTGAGTGGCTGAGACCCCTCCAGGGCCGTCCACCACATTTACACTCCTTAACCACTCAACTACTATAAATGGAGGAGCCTAGTACGTTGCTGCTGTCTTGTTTCATCTGACAAAATATCCTCAAGGTTCGTCCATGTCTTAGCGTGTGCTACCACATTCTTTCTATTTTGACTGAGTAATATTTCGCTGTATGTTTCCCTGTTTATCTTCCTCTTTTAATGTGAATGTTGAGGAACATATACATTTGGTTTATAATAGCACTCTAAAAAATATTCACATTCTTCTCCCTAGAAACTATGAGTATTATATAGAAAACATATTTTGTGGACAGGATTAACTTGAGGATGAGATAGAGAGGGTCCCTGGGATGGGTCTCCGTCTGGCTTTCCCAGCTAGGTCTTAAAGGCAAACACTCAAATCTTCCTAAGAGGGATTTCAGAAATGAGTTCAGTCTGCCTCTACCTGGTCGTCCTCCTGCTTCTGCCTGGCTCTCAGCTCCCTTTCTTAGGCTGAACACTGGAGAAAATCACTTTGCGCAATCATTTTGGGTCTATTCTGGGTGATTGACGAGTTGTTCCTCTTGTGGACTCTATCATTGTGCTGTTTCTGTTCTCCTCCCTTCCATTCCCTCCACCCTGCCTTTCTTCCCTCTCCTCTTTTCTTTGCCTCTGTGTTTCCCGTTCCTCTCTGCCTCTGCCCTCCCTCCACCACTTTCTTCTTTTTCTTCTGTGATGAGCTAAGGCTAGATGACACTCACTAGGCAAATGATCTACTATAGAGCTGTATCCTCAGCCTCCTGGAGTTCTTGATTTTTATCATTTTATTAATTCAAATAATAAAAATGTAAATAACTTAAAATATAAAACTTATCTTTAATATTTGTGCTTATGTAATTGTAGATATATCTGTAAACTACTAAGGACAAAAATGATAATTATGTTATAATAAATCCAATTTCCTGGATATGTCAATGAAAATTAGGTTTGGGATTTTTGTATGTAAGATAAATTCCATTAGTAAGGAGAATGAATGTTTTGCTTCAAATAAAGAACTCTATGTACTTGATAATATGAAGTAATAACAACTTCACTGTTTTAGAAATTTTGTGTGTAGCTATTATTAATCCCATCTCCCTTAACTAATATCAATTTCATTTTTTTTTTCAAAATGAATATTTAGGGAGCTGTCCCACTTCTAGAGAAATGGTAATTCCGAAATCTTAAACATTATTAGTTTCAAAATTATTTCATTTTCATATGAAGAGAAAGGTGCAAAGAAGTGAGAAATGGCACGAAACCCTTTGAACTGGCAATGTCTCAAGTGTTCTAGAAAGGCATACACAATGAATGACCAGAGCAAGGGCTTGCCGAGTAGAACCAGGGTTTCCAATGAAGGCACTCACAGAGTGGGGCGAGGAGGGCTTTCCTTGCGAATGGAACCCTCAGGTTTAGGAACCATTAGGTATTTTTCCCAAATGAACATAATTGCCCAGGAGTTAACTGTGGAACAAACAATTTATATGTGAGGGTAGAAGGGAACCAGGAATGAATCAGCGCTGCTTTGGAAAGTAGACTATAACAGCTGAGGATGAGCAACACCTTGGGGAGACTGTAACTCCCTTAGCTGGATGGATCCTTTTGTTTCCTCCCAGTGACTTCCCTTTGTGTTTGTCTAGGCAGGCCTTGGCTGTGTGTACTGCTTTAAGAGTCTGCTGATAGAGTATGCATTGCTTTTCTTCCCTTTTCAAAGTGAAAGGCTCCAGGGAGAGTCCTTTCTGCCTCAATCTTTGAACTCTGGTCTCAGATCATCCCCTGGAATAGTATCTGGGCTTCAGTGTGCCATCTTGCAGCTTCAAAAAGATATTATAAACAATTTTGACTGCAATAATAAAGTTGAAAGTGTACAATAAATAATTTAGTTAATTTATGAGACACTTCAGAAGAGGCTTAGCTGAGATTTTTCTCTAATATAGCACAGTTGTAGCAGGAGGCTCAGGACACCAGTGGGGCTCCCCATTTGGAATATTGTTACTAAATCTATTAAGAAGCAGTTGAATTGACTAAGGTGCAGCTAGTATTTATAGAGCATGGAGGTATAAAATTTCCTAAAGATATTGGAGCAATTTCCCCCCAAAATATGTCTATTTCCCTTTCTCTTTGAAGTTTGAATAAACTACCATTTAAGGCTAATTTTGGAAGAGTGGAAGTCAGTTACTTAAAATGATGTAGAATATGTTTTATTTGAGGATGTGGCCACTTAGAGCCCATGCTGGCCTTGAACTTGACGCGTAGCTGAGGGGTAACCTTGACCTTCTCCGATCCTCCTGCCTCCAACCTTCAAGTGCTAAGTTTGTAGGAGTGTAGCATGCTGGGAGTTGACCTCAGTGCTTTATATGTGCAAGATAAGAGCACTACCGACTCTACTATATCTCTAGCCCCAAATGCATTATTTTTGAGAATTAAAATTTCTTGAGTAGCTATAGGTTACAGCAAATCAGATCTTAGTCAGCGAGTCAACACACATCTGTGTGATACAGAAAAGTGTATCACTGCTCTCTCTTACACTGAATGTGTCACGTAAGAGACATCACCCAATAAGGGACACAGGAATGTAGCTGGATTTGTTGTTGTTTGTTTGTTTTTTTATCTTTCCTTTTTTTGGGGGGGCTGCCACCCAGCTCCCAAATAAATACATGGAGATGTATTCTCACTTATGAATACCTGACCTTAGCCTGGCTTTTTTTTTTTCTAACCAGCTCTTCTTAAATTACCCTATCTATCGTTAGCCTCGGGCTTTTACCTTTCTCCTTTTCTGTGTATCTTTTCTTTCCCTACTATTCCATTTCTGGCTGTGTGGTTGAATGGTGGCCCCAGTACCCTCCTCACTTTTTTGCTCTCCTCAATCTTCTCTTCCCAGATTTCTCCTATTTATTCTTTCTTCCTGCCAGCCTCACCTGTCCCTCTCCTGCCCAGCTGTTGGCCGTTCACTTCTTTATTAGACCAATCAGGTGTTTTAGGCAGGCAAAGTGACAGCTTCACAGAAGTAAACAAATGCAACATAAAAGAATGCAACACATCTCCAAATCACTAAACAAATCTTCCACAGCATAAACAAATGTAACTCACCTTTAACTAATATTCTACAACACAGGATTTTTTTTTGAGAATAAATTAAAAATGTAATGCTTTTATTATAATTCCTGATTGGGTTTTTCTCATATTTTGCCGTACATATTACAAAAAAAATCTATTCTTGGCAATATTATATTTTATATTGCTATATATATTATATATAATTTATATCATACGAATCATTAGAAACATGCATTTTTATTTTAAGGACATTGTTGAAAATATCTGAAATTTTATTCAACGCCACACAGATACTTTCAAAATAGTATGGGGCCCACTGGTGAACTCACCGAGCTCTATCTTTCTAAATCTACAGTCACACAGATGATCCTGGCTAGACTCCGTGGGTCTCTTAACAAAACAAACAAAACAAAAAAATAAAAACTCTTGAATTTGGTAAGGGGACTTGTAGGAAAGTAAGGGCATTAATAGGAGGGGGGAGTAGAGTGACACTAATCAGAATACATATTATACACGCATGAAATTGCTAAGAAACTAGCTCAATAAACAATTCATTTGCTCACTCATTTCCTGGTACATTCAGTCAATATTTGAAGACATTAGAAGTAAAGCAAAGCCCAGGACTTATGGAGCTCAAAATTAATGTGCTCCCCTGTGTGTGCACATGTGCGTGCGGATGTGTGTGGAGTGGTGTCTTTGTTGGTGTAAGACGTGTGAAAGAGGAAGTTAAGCTGTTTCCAAGAGTGAGCCAAAGACAGACTTCAGTGGGCCTTGAAGGGGAGACATTTGGGGAGTTCAAGTACTGGTGTGACTTTGACTGAGCCAGTTTTAAGACAGAGAATGACTTTATCTGATCTGTAATTTACAAACCAATTCACATCTGCCCTGAAGGAGGTTGCAGTAAACTAACCTCAGGTGGGGGTAATGTGCTAAGATAGCCTGGAGCAGAAATGCAAATGAGCATGCCTTGTGAAATTGTTTGCTGATCAGATACGGCAGGCTGGCTTAAACTGAGATCTCTAGGATGAAGGGTGGCCTGGAGGACTAGATCTGGGATGTGGGCATAAGGGGGCAGAAGATGATGATGGGTTAGCATCTCTGTGACTAGCACAGTGCAGAAAGCATCCTTCACACAGAAGGACCGAAAGGGAACCGGCCACTAAATTTCTAAATTTCTGCAAAGTATCCTCTCCTTCCAGGCACCTGACTGGCACAACGCTGTGGAGGAGAATTTCAGCTCATTTGCAGATGAAGCAGCAAGCTCACCAGAGACTTCAAGTCTTTGTGTGAAAGGTCTTTATACAGATAATGATAAAGTGGTGTGGATCTCCTTGAGCTACAAGAGAGCTTAAGGCTTGGGAGAAGCTAATGTGCACATGCAAACAAACAAATGATCATATTGTACCAATGCTAAGTTATATGACTGTTAAGATAGCATGTATTAGTTATTTTTCTTGGTGGGATCAAATAGCACAACCAAAGGCAACCAAGGAATAAAGGATTTGTTTTGGCTTGTAGTTCTAGAAGAAGAGAGCCCGTCATCGTGGGGAAGGTCTGGCATGGCAACAAGACAGGGATGGGAAGTTGGCCGGTACATTTTCATCCACACACAGGAAGCTGAGAGAGAGAGAGAGTATGAAGTGGGGGTAAGGCCATAAGCCCTGAAAGTCCTCCTCCAGCGAATATTCCTCCAGCAAGGTTCTACTTCCTGAAGGTATTCTTCCCTCACACAGCATGTTTCTTGCAAGCCATTACAGATAGGGAAAACACCAGAATGGGGAGGACAAGCAGTTTTGAGGGGAGTCTGATAGCAAGGATGAGACCTAGATTGCCGAGGCCTCTGGTATCAAGAGCTGACTGAGTGTAATGAAAAGATTAAAGATTGCTGCAGAATCCCTGGTGGCAGCAGGCAGCAGAAATGCTGTAGGTCCCCAAGTGGTGGTAGCAGGCCATGTGGTGGCAGAGCAGTTAGTCCCAGGCAGAGATGGCTGCCGGTCCCCAAGTGGTGGCTTGTCCCAGGCAGGGAGACACACACGTGGCAGGCAGGCAAGAGACAGGGACATGGATAGGCACGCCATGCAGATTGAGGCTGGATATTTATTAAGTGGGTTATGGAAGTATGGAAGGGAAGGGGGAGAAAAGAGAGAGAGACACACACACACACAGAGACAGAGAGACAGAGAGAGACAGACCGAGAGAGGAGAGGATGAAATTGCCTCTTCGAGAGGGAGATGGAGAAAGAGAGAGAGACTAAGGCTGCAAGCAGGAAGGAAGACCTGCCTGCCTCAGCAGATGGGGGAGTGGGTGTTGCTTGTCTCTTAAAGGGACAGAACAAACATTACACTGAGTACTTGGCTTGCACGTCTGAGCATACAGGGCTCAGTCGCCTCCTGGTGTGTTATATCACGTCAGGATGAATAAATCATACAGAGGGCTGTTCTTGGTCATGACTTGTACACATGCTGGGGAACATAGACATGTCACATTCTCATTTTCCCTTTCAAATGCTCAGTATTTTCGCCTTTGACAATTTTCATTATATTTGGGGACCAAACACTCTGGAAATAGAATCTGGTCAGAGGATGATATCACACAGAGTGGACAGCAAAAACTCATAAAGTAACTCCAGAACTTACATAAGCACCAACCTGAGGATACCAACCACTCGACCCCGAAGTGAGCCCGAGTGACAGCCTTCCTAACCATTCTTCACACCGTTGGCAGAGGCACCACGGCTGACAGCTGGCTGGATGGCCTTGACAGACAAAGGTCTCCCTGAGACGGACTATCCCAGCATCATAAAGACATCCGGGAGCTTAATAACCACACAGATGATAGCATATCAGTTCTGGAGCGACTGGGTATACAAACTAGAACGTCGGTGATCCTGGTTTTTAAATGCCAAAAGTGTAATTTAGGCAAAGATTCCTGGTAAGCTTTAAATTTTAGCCTCCCATGAGTTGATTTACACCATGCGCTGTGGATGGAGATAAATAAAGGCTAAAGTGGAAGACAAGATGTCTCCTAGGGATAAGCCCACCTCCTTGCTTCCAGCCACTTAATTGAGTTAGATAAATTCACTGGTTTTATAGTCAAATAATTTCGGACAGCAGCGCTTTAATCTGGTTGAGCCCAATGGTACTGATATGGCTGCGGACTGCACTTCCCTTCCTGAGGGGGGGGCTCTTCTACCACGCCCCTTGGCAGGCCCTCCATTGTTGGGGAAGACATTCTTTCAGAAAGTCCTTACCATTAGCTAAATCCCTCTTGAATTAATTAAAGGCATTTAGTTCTCTTTTCCAGAAGGATCGTTGAGAAGGACAGCTCGTCACTGCCTGTTTCAGTCCCCTGCCTCACCCTGAGGACTGTAAGGAAGTGCCCAGTCAGGCTGCTTGCTCCAGTCATGACTCCATTCCCTCTCAATCTGACGGTGTTAGCAAGGGAGAGGGAAATGAACCCAGCATACTTCATCTTCCCAGGATTCGGCTTTTTCCCCTGTAAAGCAAAGGCTCGGAATAAAATACAATGTTTCCAGTGCTCTGAAGATCTTCCTTTGGGTGTGGATTCTAGAAATGTCATTTGTGGACGTGTGTGCAAATGTGTCTGTCTCTGTGCATGTACTCAAGTGTGGGACAGTGGGAATGTAGAGGGATGGGGTGCCAAAGAATAACCTAGCACACGTGGCTTTGAAAACTCATTCTATTCTATGAACGGACCTGAGAAACAACCCCTCGTATATGTGTACACAGTTGAAATGCACAATTCTCTGTTTGTAGCAAGCCCTTGCCCAGGAGAAACTATGCCAAGGAGTGCTCCACCCTCAAACCCAGCCTCCCAGAGAAACTCTTGAATATGGCCAGTAGAATCTGTATCTGAAAATGTCCTAGGCAGCTTCCTTTGTAATAACAAAACAAAAATGAAAACAAATCCAAACGGCCACGAAAAGCAGGCTGATAGATTGTACTGTCTTGTTAAAAATGCCTTATAACAGGGGAAGTGGCCGACATATAATCTGTTCACCATCACATGGACCAACTCTCAGAGGGCTGATGAAGACAATAAAAAGACAAGTAGCACATAGAGCAGGACTCCATCCACGTACAATTAAAAGTCAGGCAACCCCCAAATTATGCATATAAATAAGTGAATTATTATTACTATAGAATCCAGGGCAGCGGTTTCTTCTGGCAGGGCACAGCCTGATGCGGAAGGAACTGGTGTTCTTGTTGCTTGAGGAATACATAGGTGTTTCTTAATGTGATTTAAAGCATTCATGCATAATACTCTTTTTAGTACACAATAAATTTCAAAATAAATTTAAAAAGCAGCCAGGGACCAAGTTATGCACCATTTTATTTCTTAGAGAATATGACTATTTTATAGGATCTCAGAGATTAAAAAATTTAAAGATCATATAAAAATAAACACGTGGGCTGGGCAAGATGACTTCGTGGATAACGGTGCTTGCTGCCGAGCCTGATGACCCAAGTTTGATCCCTGGGACATTCATAGTGGAAGAGAAATGAATCGCTCTAGCTGTTCACTGTCAGACTCAAACATGCATGTACCCCAACCCCTTCCTCACCCCATCAGACTGTGACAAAACTCGCAGAGCCTGAAGTTTCTTTTTTTTTTTTTTGGTTTTTCGAGACAGGGTTTCTCTGTGGCTTTGGAGCCTGTCCTGGAACTAGCTCTGTAGACCAAGCTGGTCTCGAACTCACATAGATCCGCCTGCCTCTGCCTCCCGAGTGCTGGGATTAAAGGCGTGCGCCACCATCGCCCGGCTATGGTGTTAAAAGTCGTCCACTTGGGCACTAGAGGGAAGGAGCCAAAGAGATACTCAGAAGGAGAAAATATATTTGCCATGCAGTAAAAGTAATGGAGTGAAAAGCTAGCTGCAGCGGGCAACGGGCCAAGGAAACAATAAGAAAGGAGCCAGCCTATGGGGGGTGGGGATAAGGAAGGACGGACGGGGCAGGGGTGTGTGTGTGTGAACAGATAAACGGCAGAGATCGAGGTTCCTTTACGTTCAGGTCACACTTGTACAAAAAAACCTCATTCCATCCTGGGTCCAAAGTGACCCCACCACTGTCAGACGTGACAGAGGTTCAGAGTGGACTTTCTTTTCAGTGGGACTTCACCAACATTCCGAAGGTGCGCCCACCAGCGCACTTGGGTTTTTCACACACAGGGCTCCTTCTGTGGTAATTAAACATCTTGTAGCCCCTGAATCCAAGTATTCTCAAATGAATGCTTCCTCAATAGGTCATTATTAGGTAAAAATGATATTTGCATTTCAGATTTTTCTCTTTTAGGGATGTCTGTGCACCTAGTTCGTTTCATTGCACAGTGTAGAAGTCAAGGAACAATCTGTGGGAGTTTTCCTGCTTTCCATTGTGAGGGTCCCAAGGATCACACATCAGGCTTCAGGGCAGGTGCTCTACCCACTGAGCCATCACACCAGCCCCAAGAATTAAATTCACCAATGTCTCATTCCAATCTTTTTCTTTTCCCCTCCCGCTTCTCTCTCTTTTCTTTCATTCTTTCCAGTTGTTTTTCGGGTTAACAGATGAAGTATTTGGTTTCATAGCATCTTCATATGTGGATATGACTGTACTTTTTTTTCATTGCCCCCTCCCTCACTGCCCTCTGCAGAGACCTTCCCTCCCCTCCACTTCTCTCCGTCCCCTACTTCATCCCCCCTTCCCCATCTGTATTTCTTATATACAATTAATTACTTCTCAATTCCACACTTCCTTTAAGAGGTCTACTTCCTCTCCCATGATCCTCTATGTAGTTTCATTATCTACAAATATGTATGTAGATACACAGACACCACACTCCACACCATATTCCCACACACATACACACCGCGGACACACACACACACACACCCCACGTTCATACTCATGCACATCACACTCACACAAACCACACTTACACACACACCACACTCACACACTTACTCACACAATTTTAAGTTCTGTGCAGGAGAGAACATACAACAATATTCTTTCTGAGTCTGTCTTATGTTGCATAATTTAATAATTTCTAGTTGTGTCTATTTTCTGCAAATGTCATAATTTCATTTTTCTTTATGGCAGCATCAAATACAGTGTGTGCATGTATGGCTTATGTTCTTCATCCTCCATCAGCGGATGGCCATCTAGGTTGCTTCCAGTTCTTGGCTATTGTGCCTACAGCTGGACCAAACATGGGCACAGTTCTCTGTGATTTGTGGGCAGCATCCTTCATTGTGAAGAGGACATAGGTGGGGCACAGGGCAGCATCGTTCAGGTTTTGAGAGACCTGCATTCTATTTTCCACAGTGACTGTGTAAACTTGCATTCCCCCCAGCAGAGCATAAATGTGCCCTTTGCTCCGCATCTCCGCAGGTCCATTCTTTTCTTTATGATAACCTTTCCCCATAGGTCACGGGTGGCACGGAATCTCAACACAGCTTTAATTTGCTTGTCCCTTGTGGCTAAGGATGCTGAACACTTTTTGCTGTATTTATTGTCCTTTTGTATTTCTTCTTTCGGAAACTGTCTATTTAGGTTACAAGTCCACTCACTTCCTGGGTAATTGGGTTTTCTGGTGTTTGATTTTTGCAGTCTCTTTAAGACATCCTCCATACTCGGCCTGTCTGTCGTGCAGGTGGCTCATGTCCAGCCCTCCCCCCCCCAATTCTTCAGGCCGTCCCTTACTCTGGCGATTGTTTCCTCTGCTGTGTAGAAGCTTTTCAATTCCATGTAATCACACTTGTCAGGTTTCAGGATTATTTCCTATGCTGCTGGAGTCCTGTTCAGAAAGCCCTTGTCTCTGCCTATGACTCGAGGTGTTTTACCTGTGTTTTTCTTTAGCAGTTTCAAAGTGCCAGGTCTCACCCAAAGGTCTTTGATCTATTTTGAATTGATTTTTGTGCAGCCAATCCAATTTCTAATATTTTTTTTTGCTGTTGAATAGGAAAGTGAAGAATTGTATTGGTCCCCAAATTAAATTTAATCTAATTTAAATAGAACTATGCCTACTAGCTATCACTTTTATCTTTAAAAATATGACCAAATTGCTTATCTGGGGGAAAAGATCAATGCAAAAGAATATCTCGAAAGTATAGAGGAAATAGTAACACTGATTATAATAACAGAATTGCATCAAAGTTACCAATACACACTCTAAAGCTACAGTAAGACTGTGACATTGTTTTTAAATAAAAAAGATGGAACAAAAGGCCCGAAACTTGTAACTATGTGTGGGCATTTAATGTTCCATAACAGAACACTTAAAATGAAAGAGAAATTTAAACAACAGAGTCCATGATTGGGCAACAGTGTAGGAAACTAAAAGATTAGCTCACAGTGGAGTCAAAAATAAGCTGCAAGTGGCTAATGGTTTCACCATCCAAGGCCTATAAACTCCAGAAGAATCTTAGAATGTTGAAGCAAAGATGCTCTCCTTTAATCTATCGCCAAGGTCTGGCTGTATGAATGGAGGATGGATAGGCGGACTTCACAGGGAAAACTGTAAATAGCAAGAGGCTAAATATAAAGGTGGAAGTCAAGAGAAGAACTGAAAGATATAAAATGGGCTAGTGTCCATAACTAATTGAATAGATTAAAACAAAACCAACAAAAAGAAAGAAAAAAGTGGAGGGAGGGAGAGAGAGAGTCAGGGGAGAGAGAGAGAGAGAGGAAGAAGAGAGAGAGACAGAGAGAGGAAGGAGAGAAAGACAGAGACAGACACACACACACACACAGAGAGAGAGAGAGACAGAGACAGAGACAGAGAGAAAGGAAGCCTGTAGAAACCCAAGGGTAAAGAATTGTACAGGTACATCACAGTTTGGGGTATAGGGTAAAAGAAGGCCACAATAGTTTCCACACCTTCCAAGCACCTCTGACGACCTCTCTACTCTCCAGTGAGACTGGCAAGGGAAGAGATAAACTATCCTTTATGCCCATTTGACACAGCTCTCAAAAAACAATTGTCTCATTGTGTGACTATTTCTTCTATAGTGGTGCCCAAGTCTGTTTTTACCAAGTACCTTGTGAACATTTTTGTTCTGAATAGCTTGCAATCACTTTAAATATTCAGGTTCAATTCATTTCTGATAGGATACTTTCTATGAATTTTCTGTACACAAACATAAGATCCCACATTGCTTTGGTTATTTATTGCTTCTTAACAAATTAACTACAGAATTTGGCAGCCCAAAGTTTGTTTCTGTGAGAAATTTGTTTATTGCTTGGTTAGATGCCTCTGCTTCAAGGCAGTGGGTTACAGGGCTCCATGGGGAGGAGCCGACATCTCACCCGAAGGGCTGACAACGAGAGCGTGTGACCGCTTCTGAAGTCACCCACAAGACTGCTGGCAGAATTTAGGTTCTCACACATTAAGTCCAAGGGGACACCACTATGGAGCAGTTTGTAATCCTGCAACTGCCGCTGCTTAGAATAAGTAAGGATAAGGATGCGATAAGGATGCGAGAGAAAGGAGAGTTACCCAAGATGGAAGCCACAGTATTTTTGCAGTCTAGTACCAGAAGTTATACACCATACTTTCTGCTGGATTCAGTGGGTAGGAACTCAGACACAAGATCTAGCTGGTTACTGAAAGGGAAGAAAAGATGTGGGTCACTGTGTTGGTTGGTTTTAAGACAAGCTGACACAAGCTAGAGTCATTTGGGGAGAGGGACTTTCAATGAGCAAACATTTCTATTTAATTGGCCCATTAGCAAATATGTCGGGAATTTTCTTGATTAATGATTGATGTGGGAGGGCCCAGTCCACTGGGGAGTTACCACTCCTGGACAAGGGGTCCTGAGTTTTATATAAAGCAGACTAGCTGGGTGGTGGCGGCAAAGGTCTTAAATACCAGCATTCAGGAGGCAGAGTCAGGAGGATCTCTGTGAGTTCAAGGCCAGCCTGGTCTACAGAATGACATTCAGGGTTGTTACACAGAGAAACCCTGTCTCAAAGAAATAAAACAAAAAGCAGACTAAAGAAGCCATATGAAGCAAGGCAGCAAGCAGCATTCCTCCATGTCTTCTGTTTCCGTTTCTGCCTTGAGTTCCTCTCCTAACTTCAGAGATGGAGCGTGACCCGAGAGCTGTAAGATGAAACAACTCCTTTCTCCCTGATTTGCTTTTGGTCCTGTCATCTTATCATAACAACAGAAACCCGGAAACAGACAGGCATAGGTGCCAGGAGGTGGAGTTATCAGAAATCAAATTAGATACTGCATGTCCCCAGATGCGGAGACATTCAGCTGAGCTGGCAACACAGGCAAAGTTTGGAGTTAGGAAGCAAACTGGCCTGGGCATCACAAAATGCAGAGACATCACAAAATTTAGAGGCAAAAACAGATCAGAGGTAGAAGCTCATAGCCAAGGGTGGGAGAATGAAGTAGTAACAGAATAGGTTGAAGCTGAAATTCAGAGTTCAGAGTAGCTATGAGAATACAGCTGGGTATGCATTCCAAAGCAACAGGCTGAGAACCAGGACTTGGGAAGGCACATAGCAGCCCGGAACACTGGTTGAGTTTGGCTTCAGAAGAGCTGACACAGGTTTATGGGCAAACAGTTGGGTAGAAAAAGAAGTGATGGGAAATTTGGCAGGCAATGCTGATTATCATAGGGACCCATGGGAGAAAACTTCCAGACATGGCCTGGCCTTGAAATAAGCCTGCCTTCTCAGGGTTCCAAGTTTTGAGAAGGGCATATTAGTTTTCCTTATGACTTGGTCACAGTTTGCCACCCCCTTTTTTTGCCTCTCCCATACAATGAATTTCAAAATAATAATTGAAAGTCTGTAGTTGTGTACTTGGATTGAGAGTCAATGATCCATAGCCAGTGATTGTCTATGACCAATAGATGGTGGTTGTCCTTATGGTTAGTAGATTATGGCCGGCCAATGATTGGTAGATTGTGGCCATGCCAATGGTGAGTTGATGATGGCTGTGCCAATGGCCAGTAGATGGTGGCTGTGCCAGCGGCCAGTAGATGGTGGCTGCACGGTTATTAGTACTGTTAGATAACCCTCACTTTTCTGGAACCAGGGGTTTCATGCTACCAGGTTGTGGATAACAATATGCTGAATGGCTTTGGAACTAAGCACGCTGTTCTCAGATGGGGCTATGGGAGACATTCTCCAAGCGCTCTCCACGAACTCTGTGGCTCTAACAGCACCTGCATGCTTCTTTCTTCTTATTTCCAGCCTAAGTGACACTACTCTATTATGCTGACCCTCATAGGTCTTTTGTAAAGGCTTTCCTTGAGAATCTGCTGGAAGGAAACTCTAGACGCTCTGTGATGATCTTGCTACCATTTGGTGTCTTCTCTCTAGTTCTTGGGCCTAGATAGTTTGTCCTGCAGACTTGGTACAGGGTTTCCTGTATCTTATCAGAGTGGGATTCATCACAGGGTTTCTGCATCTCAACTCAACCCTCTACCAGCTTCCCCTTGTCCCCTGGTCCCCGTATGAGAACATGTCGAATACTCAGGGTTTTCCACCTGAACTCTAGGTTGCAGGCTTTCTGCCTGTCTACACCTCTTTACACAACTGGCACCATTCCAAGTTGGTACAAAGAATTCTGCCTGGTGTTCCCCCAGAACAGCCAATGAGAAGCAATTCAGTTACGCTGCTCAGCCATAGCCTCCCTCCATGCCTACTTATGGCCCTTGACAGTCTCTAGGTCAAAAGCCAGAGAAAGGACACTGGGACACTTGTGTTCCACTTCTTCTCTCCCCGTTTCCTTCTATTTCCCCACCCCATTCTCCTCCGCACTCTGCCCATGGCTGGGCTGTGGGCTTGTCTTCTTCCAAGCTGTTACTTCCTTTATGTCACAATTCTTTTTTCACAATCATGGGTTATGTGTCTCGGCCTTAAGGCAAGTAGAGACGGGAGCAAGATTAGGTTATTCCTAAGAATTGTCAAAAATTGTTAAAAATATTATACATAAACCTAGTATGTTTTCACAAAGTCTAAAACATGTTCATATAGGAATGTCATATTGCACAGTTTTAGGGGAAGGAAAGGTAATAATTTATGTGCAGATAGGATTAAATATACTTTAAAGTATCTTTTTAGTATTCTAAGGTGTGTGGTATCTTATTTCAAGATTGCTTGTCCTGTTCATCAGGATTTTATAACCCCTCCATTGCATGAGGAGATGGCTGGCTTAAAGTATCAACCCTCTCTTCAGCGTAGAGAACTAGATATCCAGTTTACCTAAACACACTGTCTCTGTCCCTACAATGCAATCGTACTCAGAGCTCATTCCCTGTTTTTCCTAAATAGAAGCTAGAATCATGGGTCAAATATAGTTCTACTTCTTTCCCCTGTGTTTTCAGGACTTTTCTTTTTCCATGAAAAGAAGCATAGGCCAAAGATTAGATGTACACAATACTCACGGTTAAACAAGTAATCTCCCATCCCAGGTCCTAATTCCTGTGACTCTCTTAGCTTATAGACATACACAAACATGTCTATCTGAGTTTATTTGAAATTTTCTAATTCAAAAAAGTTAATTTTATAGCCCAGTATCACTACAAATGCCAATATTTAAAAAATCTTACTAGATTTCTCAAAACATTAAAATGTATTTTAGATGTACAACACATTTCTCATATTTAACATCAGCCTAGCATTAGTAGTATATAGATTGGAAAAAGACACTAGCAATATTCACGGGTTACTGGATTCACGTGTGCTAAAATGTTTCCATATCTAGAATCATAAAAAAATTGGTAAAAATTTGTTTTTTTTTTCAAGTTTGCTGTAATTATCTATGCACTCTTGATCAGCTCATTTCAATTTTCTAGGCTCCAAAATTTTCCCTTTATAAAATATAGAGTTATATTAACTTTTCTTCCAGGGTCTTTACTCAGACTTAACACTGTGACTCTGAATCTGCATGGGGAAAGGAGCCACATACTCTGAGAAAAACAGATCAGGAGACATCTCCACCAGCTACCCCGCTTTTAACTGTGCCCTTGTAATTTTCCTGCCAAACCAAGAAGGGATATGGACTGTCTGGCAAAGTCACCAGGACAAAGGATTAAAGGGAGAAGAAAAGATCCAGATGTTTCCATTCGGGGTAATTGAATTTTCAGACACATCTAATTCAGATGAGCTGTAGCCATGAGCAGTGGAGCCAAGGACAGAAAAGTGAATCTCGCCATTTCACAGAGTTTGCCTGTTACCCCTTGGCATTGGGCACTCTCATGGGTACTTTCCTTTTGTGTGTCTGTGAGTCGGGGGAGGAGAATCCTCATCAAAAGCATATGAAAACCTCCATAGCGCCCCCTCTCCTGCCCCGTGGGTTCACCGAAGAATTTATTGCATGGCCAATGAAAATTGTTTTAAGTGAGATGGGAAAGGCTAGAAAACATAAGGATAATAGCGCTGCAGAGAGCTCTCAGACTATTTGAAGAAAAGGCATGCACAATAAAAAAAGGTTTTATGGCCTTTAAAAATGTCCTATGAGTAGCAAGTGTTTCATCTGTGCATTGAATGCTTTCTCGGTTCCTTCAAGTTTAGTCTTTTATATAAATTTAATTAACTAAAAGATGAAGAGGGCCCAAAAGTTGCATTCTACTTGGAAACTTCGATCTTTATCTGCTAAGTCTTTTAAATGCTGAGGTAAATGGTAAGTTTAGGAAGTAAATGAGAAACAAGAGCAATAAAAATGTTGAGCATATAATTTATCATCCCGTCTTTCGCGAGTGCAAAGGGGCACTTTTAATAACTATACACACATATAGCTTAAATGGGGAGCACTTTGACTGAACTGGGAAGCATGTCTGACCTTTTAATTAAGATATAGATTTGTCTCAAATGTCACTGGAAACGGTCAGAATGGAATATAATGGAGATCAACAACCTGCCTGGCAGAATGATGAGCCAAACTCCAGCAGACCCTGAGCCATTCAGTGCCGTCTGCCATCTCTTCTCCCCAATGTTTCCTTCAGCAAGCCCTTATTACTTATTGTTTGTTGAACACGTGTTGGAAGGAGCGATTCCGATACAATCCAGAGTTGGTTGCTGATGTGGACAAGCGAGCCTTGAAAGCCAGTTCTCAGTTACGTTATCTGGCCTTGTGTGGTCAGCTACCCAATAAACAGCAATGAGTAGGAAGTTAGGAAGAGAGATCACTCGACCGTCAGGAAGGGGGGGGGCTTTAGGAAAAGATGAGGATTTCTGGTTGGATCATGAGGAGTCAGTGGAAATTTCAGTTTACAGAGTGACACTCAATATTTTCCCTCATCATTTCCAATCTGCAAATGCTAAGGTATTAAATATGGATGACAAAACAATGGCAGTAACAAAAAAGACAAAAGTAAACTTGTAACTTGTTGGCCAATAAGGTGTAATTGCTCGACTATGTAGAAATCATTAAAGGGATACACATCTCTATAATATTGGCCTGAAGATGGGAAAGAACAATTGACAAAAGAAAAATGTGTGGCCATTGTTTAATTTTTTATTCATTTATTGGTATTTGAAGAGTGGAGGAAACTTGGCAAACTGACGAAAATAGGTAGGAAGCTCTTGGCAGGAGAGATTACGCTGGGATAGCCTATTTTGTAAAATTAATTCTGAGTCATAGCAACATATACATTTTTTTGGCTAAAAAGTGTTTAGAAAGTTCTTCTTTAATCAACTCCTCTTACAAAGGTGCAAGCACAGTGAGAACGTTCCACACAGTGACCTTCCTAGTCACTATGACGTTAGAGTTGAACTAGGAAGCTATTGCTGCAGTCATTTATAGCAGGTGTCTTGTCACAGCAATGCAGCAATGACTAGGGTAGATCTTTAGTGGGGAAGTTTTAGCACGGAAGTAGCTATGTGGGCAGTGGGTATATTCATGTGTTCGCTTTGGCAGTCATTTCACTATCAAGACATTAACATGCCACATTTCACAGTTTAAATATATGTAATTTTATGTGTTTATCATAACAACATTTTGAAGTTACACGTTTATGCGAGGTCTCTGAGAGAAAGTGCAAATATATTCATTAGAAGATTATTCATTCAAATCAAGTTAAAATGGTATTCATAGTGTAACCCCTTCTCTGTAGCCACAAGCATAGACAAAAAGTTACATAGCCATCCGTGTTCAGTCATAGTCTGTGACTCCAGAAGTGGATGGGTGTTAGGATGCTTGCCTAACTATTAGCAATGATCAGTTGTTGTTGCTGCTGCTGGTGGTGTTCTTCTTCTTTTACTTTTTATTGATTCTTTGTTGACTCACATTGTCTTAGTTGGGGTTTACATCGCTGTAACGAGGTATTATGACCACAGAAGCTCTCATAAAGGAAAACATTTAGTTGGGTGGCTTACAGTTTTAGGGTTTTAATCCTTCATCCTCACGGCGAGGTACTGTGTAGGCAGACATGGTGTTGGAGAGGTAGCTAGGAGCACTAGGGAGTGAACTGGCACGCTGTGTCCTGTGTGTGGCTTGAGACTTCAAAGCCGATCTCCACAGTGACACACTTCCTCCAACAAGGCCATTTCTCCTTATAGTGTCACTCCCTTTGGGGGTCATTTCCTTTCAAACTACCACATTCCACTCCCTGGACTCCAAAGGCTTGTAGCCACAGCATAATGCAAAAATGCATCTAGTCCAACTTCAAAAGTCCCCATAGTCTATCACAGTCTCAATGATGTCGAAGAGTCTAAGTCTGTTCTGAGATGAATGCAATCTCTTAACTGCAATCCCCTATACAATCAACATCAAAAAGCAGACCACATACTTCTAAGATATATTGGCACAGGATATATATTACCATTCCAAAACCTAAGGAAGGGATGATAGTGAGGAAATACTGAACCAAACCAAAAACAGGCTGTGCAAACTCCAAACTCTGCATCTCCATGTCTGATGTCAAGATGCTCTTCAGATCTCCAAATCATTTCATCTTTGTTGACTGCAGCACACTTCCTTCTCTAGGGCCAGTTCTACTCCCTGTTGGCAGCTCTCCTCAGCAGGGATCCATGACTCGGGCATCTCTCATATCTTGTGGTCTCCAAGGAAACCCGGGCTTCTTCTTCACAGCTTCACACAATGGGCTCTCTGGGTCTCCATTCAGGGATGCCCCTGACATGTGCCTTAGCCTTAGTGACTTTCCTTAGTAGAGGAGGAATATTCCATAACACCCTTTTTCTATCCTTAAAGTCAGAACCACATTGCCGAAGCTGCCAAGTTCTGCTGCTTGCTGGGGCTAGAATATGGTCCCCTCAATTACATCTTCATCAGCTTTCTGTTTCCACAGTTTCCTTCACTGCCTAAGGCTGGCTGACCTGGAGCTTGCTCTGTAGACCAGGCTGGCCTCAAACCCAGATATCTGCCAGCCTCTGCCGTCAGGGTGCTGGGATTAAAGTTGACTATCAGCACATCTGGCTCTAAGCTTCTCCTTCATTCTTTTTCACAAGTTGGAAACTTAGCTGGGCAGGATGAGCCCTGAAATCACCACGCCCTTTTTCTATTTCTTAATCTGTTTATCTCCTTGAACAAAGGACTTAGCTCCATTCCTCTTCCTGGTGTGGTACTCCTTTTCTCCTCAAATTTTACATTTTGTAATTTACCCTGGTCAGCTTGCTCCTTTTCATTATAAATCTTCATTACCACCAATAACTACATGACAGGGTCTATACTAGGCTGTTTGGAGATTTCCCCTGCCAATAGAATTAATTCAAATCTCTTCCCTTTAGCCTCAGGCAGACTCTTTGGATAGGGGTAAAAGGCAGGCACATTCTTCACCAAAATATCACAAGGCTGATCTCCAGGCCACATATTAATTCTTTTCCACAAAATGTCTTGAGCCAGGCCCCCACAGTTAAATAACTCTTAGTACCACTGTTTTCCACATTCCTATGAGTACGTCCCATTGGGCAGCACTGAAAGTGTTCTGCTGCTTTCCTGGCCTAAATTCCCCAAGTTCATACTATTCCAAACAGAAACACTCCCGTCTGTCACAGCAATATCCCAGGCCTTGGGACCAACGTCTGTCTTAAAGTTTCTATTACTGTGGAGAGACACCATGACCACAGCAACTCTTTTTTTCTTTTCTTTTCTTGTTGTTTTTTTTGTTTGTTTTGTTTGTTTGTTTGTTTTTCGAGACAGGGTTTCTTTGTAGCTTTGGTGCCTGTCCTGGAACTAGCTCTTGTAGACCAGGCTGGTCTCGAACTCACAGAGATCCTCCTGCCTCTGCCTCTCAAGTGCTGGGATTAAAGGCGTACGCCGCCACCACCGCCCGGCTTTTATAAAGGAAAACATTTAATTGGGCGGTTTATAGTTTCAGAAGTTTAGCCCATTCTCATCATGGTGGGGCATGGCAGTGTGAATGCAGACATGGTGCTGGAGAAGGAGCTGAGAGTCCTTACATCTTGACTCATAGGCAACAGGAAGTGAACTGATACACTGGGTGTAGCTTCAGCATACTTAGAGCTGGTCTCCACAGAGGTACACTTCTCCCAACAAGGCCCTACCCACTCCAACAAAGCCACAACTCCTAATAATGCCTTTGGAGGCCATTTTCTTTCAAACCACCATATACATCATGCATTCCAATCCCTCTGCACCTGCAACCTCCCCCCACAAAACAAAACAAAATAAAATTTCAATGAAAAAATAAACCTCATCCAGAAGCCATAGCGTGACACAGTGAGTTATACAGTGTACCATTTAGTTCACTGCAATGAGTCATTGGTCTGGTTCTAGGCCTCTGGCTTCGGCTTGGCCCTCACTGGAAGTCCTATTGAACATCCTGTGGTTGCCCTGTGTTATAGAGATCCTGCAGCTTCATATCTGCAGGACCAGTCCCTTCATCTACTCTGGCAGATTACAGATGGGGTGGATGTAGGGGCGGGCAAACTCATAGACCTGTTTCTGGGCCTGGGTGATGATAGCTGGGTTGGTCAGGCCACCAACTCTCCTTCATCCTCACCATGGGCAAGCTCTCCAATCTGCCCCTGCCTCAGGCAGTGAGGCCCAGGGAGAAGGGCATCTTTCCCTGGCCCACACTACCACCCAGCAGATGGGGATGTGGGGTCAGCTTTTCTGGGCCCGTTTGCCTGTGAGCATAGAGTCACCTCTACTGTGCTGCCCAGGTGAGGCCGAGGACCTGCTCTCCTAAGTGCTGCCATTAGTGAGGGGCAGGGCCAGTTCTGCTCTCCAGCCTGCATCACGTGAGCAATAACTATTTTCAAATGGTAATCTTAGTAGTCTGTATCTGTAGAGGACACCTTGTTTTAATTTTTATAATATATTTATATTCAATTTATAATATATTTGAATTTTACTCTGATTGTATGTTGTCTTTAGAAACAGATTGAATCATTTAAACAAAAATATTCCAGGAAAATTCTCTTGCAGGTCTAATAAGTAATGGCTACATTATAGGCATAGAAATACATTTTCAATGTTGTTCCTTTCCATAGTCCTCAGTATGGTATACGGCTATGTCCCTAATGAATGATTTAGAGATTTTTAGATAGCTCATATGTCGGCATAGCTGATCTTTTTAATCCTTTCTTAGCTCCTTCCTTCCTTCCTTCCTTCCTTCCTTCCTTCTTTCCTTCCTTCCTTTCTCCTCTCTTCTCTCTCCTCTCACCTCTCTTCTTCTCTTCCTTCTATACATTCCTCCTCTTCTTCCTTTCCTTCTCCTTTTCCTTCTTCTGAGACAGAGTCTAATTGTGTAGCTCTGGCTGAACTTGAACTTGTGAAAATTATCCTTCCTCTCTCTTTCAAATGCTGGAATTATAGTAGTATGCCAGCATACCCGAGTTTTGTGTGTATGTTTTGATTCATAAATCAATTTCTAAATTTCTACGTGTATGCATGTTTAAAATATCTTATTTAATATTATTTCTCTAGCTGAATTTTAGAAAAAAGATTGAGTCACAATGAACTTGAGATTGTACTGCTTGGCAATTCCTTGGAGTGCATCTGATCTATATAGTTGGTGACATAGCCCTCAAGACAAAGGTAGGGTTAATACTTTTGTTGAAGCGAATGAACCCATGAGTATAGAAATATATCTTGGCGGAGGCCTTTCCAGCTCCTCGGTGAGGACTCCTCAGCCTTGCTAAGCTTTTCAAGAAAAAAGAGTTGGAGTCTTACTTATTATTTAGGGAACAAGTGATGTGTAGTTAAAGTCCCACTGTTCTATGGTGTGCTCAAAACAGTTTTGGCTTAAACATGCTTGATTTGCCAAAACCACCATAAACCTGTAGGCACACCTGCAAACAAATGGCCCCAGAGAACGATGCTGATTTCATGCCTATCCTCCCACTGCACTGGTAAGTAAGGAAACGGGTTGCATGGTATAGCCACTTACTAAAAGACTTGGAAATTGTTGGAGGAAGCTGCTAGTTTTGTTCAGGCTGCTCAGCCCTGACATAACCACACAGATACTGTATTCATTAAATTACTACTTGGCCCATTATCTCTAGTTTCTTATTGGCTAACTCTTACATTTTAATTCAACCCATTTCTAGTAATCTGTGTATTGCCAAGTGGCTTACTGGCTAAAGTTCCGACCAGCATCTGTCTCCAGCGGCACCATGGCATCTCTCTGACTCCGCCTTCTTCCTTCCAGCATTCAGCTTAGTTTTCCCCACCCAGCTAAGTTCTGCCCTGCTATAGGTTCAAATCAGTTTCTTTATTCATGAATGGTAATCACAGCATACAGAGGGAAATCCCACATCAGGAAATAGTAACTATGTTGTAGAATAACAAAGCTGCCATGGTGGTACATGTCGGCAGTAATCTGCTAAATCCATTCCTTATTTAAGATAGTAAAATATGTTGATTGCACAAAAAAAGTTCATTCAACTCTTTACTCCTGGAGTTATAGTCAAATTGAGTCAAGTAAGTTGAACAAATAAAGTATATCTAAAATAAGACTACAGAAGAAGTAGACCTTAAGTTACATTGACATATTTTGAAAACCACAAATTAGAAAGAATTTAAGGAAAATCATACATACACATGTATACACACATGTATACACACACACACACACACACACATGCTGATACCTAATTAATAAACTCCACTGTCTTTATACATTCAGAGAGAAGATTTTATATGTGCTGAAGCCTAGTGTGCAGGTTTTCAAAGCATCAGGGCAGCTCTGGCAGGTGGCCAGGTTGAGAACCATTGCTTGAAGGGCTGAGCCCTTGTCCATACTTGCTATTCCTGTCAAATAAAGGGTTAGGTTTTCATTGTGAAGCTTTTTAGCCAATAAGCAATTAAAACTGTGTTGGATTTGGAACCAAATAACCAAACAATTCAAAAAGCCTCCAAGTTGGGATTAGACTTTTTTTTTAATTAAAAAATGTTTTGACTGGAAAATTTCTTCCTTTTTTTTTTGTTATAAAAGCAATACATGTTTACCACAGCCATATTGAAAATGAACTATAGAAGTTCACTGAAGGGAATCTGGAATTCCATCCACCAGTATTGCCAAGGCAGTCACTGCATTCCTCAAAGTTTCATATACAAAGTACATGGTGCATGCGTTTTTCTATGCCTTCTAATATTGGCAATGCAGTGAGGGAAATTTCCCTTATTAATATTCTTCTGTGAACTAATGTTCAAAGGCTATAGAAAATATGATCTTATAATTAATTTTACTGCTTTTTTCCAATCTTGAAAAATATAGCCTTTTGATTTATGACTCAATCTTGCAGTGATCGCCTTGCCCACCGGTTTTTATGCGCATTTTGAACACTTCCTTAGGAATGCTGGAGGTAGGAGTGTGGCTTGAAAGCAAACTTCATAAGGAATTTCCTGCATTTGCCTCAAAGAGGCTGAGGAGAGAACAGACTGGTTTTATTCTTTTGGCCAGGGTTTCCAAGCCATGAATCCTTATGAAGGAGTCACAATCTTTGTTAACCTTACGGTGACAGTGTATCCCAAATTAATCTTCATTCCTTTGAAACAACTTCTATAGGTATTTACTGTTTTCCTTTGTGATTATTCATCAAATATTTTGAGAGAATTGTATTCCCATGTCCCAAATGTTTCTATTAAAGTACTTGCTTTTTCCATAATGATGTAAAGAGTTTGATTTTTTTTTATTATGTAGACTGTATTCTTCTACGTTGTTCACTTTAAGTTTTATTATGTTGATTTGGGGTATACAAATTGTAGTAGTTACTTTTTTAATTAATAAAATGTATCTGTTGACAATTCACATATGTGTATAATGCTTTCTGATTTTCTTCACTCTTTCTTATTCTCCCTAGACCTGTTGACACCTCCTCCCCTAATTTCCCACAAATCCCTTTGTATGTAAACATTCTTTTGGTTTGTTTGGAGCCACCGAGTTTAACCAGGGCTCTCTGGATGACCATGGAAGTTCAGCTATCCACAGGAGGCTGGTGGGCTCACCAGGGGGTACACAATTGATAACAGTGAATGCACCTCCCCCAACAGTCATCCATAACCAATAATTCCTCAGGAAGGGGTGTGATCACTTGAGACTCTCCCATTCCCTGGCTGTTGCTAGCCCTGCACGTGCCAACAGCCACACTGCTGTGAGTTCACAGTGCGATGGTTCTGTCTTGCACATAAAACAGCATTTTGTAGTCTTTTTTTTGTCATCTGGCTTTTGTGTTCCAAAGAGTCACCCTTGGGAAGAGCATGAATTTGGATAGAATAAAGCATTCTCTTCCTGCTGTGGACCACTGTAAACACAGCAATGGCTCTTATGACGATACCTGGTGTAGCCCAAGCCGTTGATAGCTTGCTATGAATTTAAGTGCTAAGTTCACATTTCAGCTACTTAGACTTCAATCATTTCTTCTAGTTACGTACCATGTTCTGTTGAAATTTTAGATACTGAGGAATATAGAGATAAAACCAGTGATGTCATTCGTTATTAAGCATATGTGATGTAAAAGTCACTATATAGCCAAGTATCAGTCTGCCTAGGCACAGCAAGCATGCTGTATTGCAAATCATTTCTTAAACTGTATTACTCTCAATATATACCTTGTTCTAATAATGAGTATATAGTAAGATTTTGTGATCGTGTAGAACCCTGAAATAAAACCCACACACTCTTTTGTTTCTCAGTAATGGATCAGATAAGCAGGGCAGTGAGCAATATCAGAGCTGACATGGTAAGAAAACTGACTTGGTGGTGGTCAAGTGATTGACTACCCTTATTGGATGGGGATTATTGAGCTGGGATTAAAATGTAGGATGATCCACTACCAATTAATTGTCCATTGCAAAGACGTGAGAGGGGAAAATGTAAAGAAAAAAATAATCAAGGCAGCAGATCTCTGCAGCGTAAGTGAAGGCGCTGTTGAATGTTATTGTCATTGCAGATTTGATGGAATGTTAACTTTGACTTGATGGAGGAGGTCATTTGTCTATGTATTACTTTCATTGGTTAATAAGGAAACTGCCTTGGCTTTTGATAGGATAGAAAATTAGGTAGGTGGAGTAGACAGAACAGAATGCTGGGAAGAAGGGAAGTGAGGCAGACGCTATAGCTCTCCTCTCCAAGATGGATGCAATTTAAGATCCTTCCTGGTAAGCCACTACCTCGTGGTGCTACACAGATTATTAGAAATGGGTTAATCAAGATATGAGAATTAGCCAGTAAGAGGCTAGAGCTAATGGGCCAAGCAGTGTTTAAAAGAATATAATTTGTGTGTTGTTATTTCGGGTATAAAGCTAGCCGTGCCGGGCCGGGCGGGAACACAGCCCTCAGCTCCTCACTACATTGTCTCTACTTCAAAACCTTACTGTTTACTCAGGATTTTATTTCCTGCAGCTGAGCCTTCTCTTGTCACCATCTCTGTGGTGAAACATTTTTCTGTGTATCACAGCTCTACCCACATGGATATGTGTGGAATTCTAGAGATGGGCATTTTGGTCAATCCATACTTGGACTCCGTTGTGAGCTGTCACAGTGTCAAACAGTTGGGCAAACACAGGCATCTGCAGTTACAGCCTTGCTTGCCAGCACTGTGAGACAGCGTGGAGTAAGCTCGGTCACAGTCTGCTATCTCCTCCTCTGAGTGGCTTTCCTAACATAAAAGTAAAAAGAAAGAAAGAAAAACACTTGGTCATATGGAAAAGTTGACTATTTGCTGATCAACATAGTTTTAGGATGTCCCTGAAACTGACCAGATTCACTAGGCGGCTCCTTCCTCAGGACTATATAAACAGAAACAATGAGTCGCTCTCAGGAAGCCAGATTACAAAGGAGACTCTCAGGCAATCCCAGCCCCGAGGAAAAACAGAGACCAGCAGAACCAACTGGGAGAAACAAAGAGCAGCAGGGCGGCCTAGAAGTGGTCAGAAGGCTGAGCCCTGGGGAAAGGACTTCCCTGACTTGTCAAACTGCCTATAGGTTGTAGAACGTATCCAGGTTTCCGGCTCTTGTGGTGTCACCCATGCTGGTATGGGCTTTGGTGATGCAGCTGTCTTGGTGTCATTTATGCCCCTGTAAGGAACTGTTCATCCATCTTCCTATAAGTGACCCCAAGAGACTCACCGGCTCACCTAGTCGGACTTGGTGGTACCCCTACTTTAGTCTGTCCTCAGTTCCCTCTCTGGGGTGAGTAGATGCTTCTTCACATTTCCCTGGGAATAGTGCCACACAAGACCCAGGCTGATCTCCAACTTTCTGTAGCCGAGGAAGACTGAACTCCTGATTTTCCTGCTCTACCTCCCAAATCCTGGGATCATGGGTGTACACCATCATGCCGAGGATGTCTTTTGGTGTTCTTTCAGCAGCGTTTTAGAGTTTTGAGACTGTAGAACTCAAACTCCTTTCAGTGACTTGTTACAGCAGTGGTTCTCAACCTTCCTTAGGCTGCAACCGTAAAGTCGTTGTTGGTGCTACTTCATAACTGTAATTTTACTACTGTTATGAATTGTGATGGAAACATATATGGTTTCCAGTGGTCTTTAGGCAACCCCTGGGAAAGGTTGTTCAGTCCTCAAAGGGGATCATGACCCACAGGCTAGGAACCACCGTGTTAAAGAGAATTTCTATTCTTTTTGATGAAATGAAATTAACTCTTTAATTTTATCTTTGAATTTTTTATTGCAAGTAAAAATTGAATGGTTTTTGTCTATTGATTCTGTGTTCCATTATACAGGACTCGGAGAGAACTTTATTATTTATTTATTTATTTATTTTGATGTTTTAAGCTTGATAAAAATGCTGTCTTTTTATTTTCCAGATGGTTTAGCTGAATGATGATGAAATACTCATTTGGATCAGACCTAATAATATTGTTGAGAAATGATACTTTACCTCCTAGCTGGCCTGGGCAGTTGGAGTCCTCCGGACCAATACTGGAAGAACATCATTAAGTGACCAAGATTTGGGCTATTGTCACAGTGCAAGGACCAAAGCAGTTTCTAAATTGACTATATCATGCTTATTAGAGGTCAAATCATTTCTCTAGAACACAAGAATTAATGTATATATTTCTACCAATTTAATCAGCATTCACAGTTGCTCTGGTGAATCCATTAATAACATTCTATATGTTAATGTATCAATGACTTAGTCCTGTCTAGAAATAACAGTAGCCTATTGTTGTGGCATTTTCTGATATCACGTTATTAAATCATGCTTGAGGGTTCAATTCAAAATTAGGACAAGTTGTCCTTAGAGTGTAACTTAATGTGTGTGCATAATCATACTCATAAACATTATAACAACTGTTGCTGTGAAATATTTTAAAACAAGTTAAAGACATGAACATGATAAATAGAAGCCGGCCCTCATGTTACAGTCGTTCCTTACTTAGAGCAGATAAAGCAGAACTCTTGTTCTTAAAGGTGTTTCTCCATGGAGAATTTTTATCTTATTTCATTATCTCTTTCTATATCACCATAGTACAGGTTCTAAAAAACTAAGACTTGATTTCTTGATTCTTCTTCTTCTATAATCAATACATTCATAAATCTTTGAATTATCACTCAGGCATGGCTGGAGGCACCCTCTTTCCTTCTACAACTTTAGTCAAAACCATCATATTTCCATCAGTTAAAAAAAATGGAACAATGTGATGGGGGGATCTATGCTAGTTCCTGTGGTCACCACGTTTTATGACATTTTTGAAAGTCTGAGTTAGTCACCTTACAGATATTTTGATTTTTGTATGTCATCCCTTCCTTCCACTTGACCATTGTCAGCGAGGCAGCCAGAGGGATCTTTTAAACATATGAATTATATAACATCACTTCCTTTACTAAAACCAACCAATGACCTCTAATCATACATACAATGAATTCCAAACTCCTCAGTCTAGTCTGAAGTCTCCACAATCTGGCTTCTGGTTTCTTCTTGGCCCTCACTACACAGACTCTATTTTGCACGTATGCTAGCCAACTTTTTGGTCTTTGAAAATAACAAACTCATTCTTTCCTTGGGTCCTCTGCTATGCTGACTGACTGCTTCTGCCAGACAGCTTTTCCCTTGACTGTAGAATGTTCTTTAGACTGCAGTTTAAATACCGTTCCCAGCAGAGCCCAACTCCACACTCTAACTTGGATGCACTGGTCAGGCGCTACCACGCTCGCCTTCTTAGACCTGTCTTTAGGCACAGATGTCATTTCTTCCAAACTGAACCACTAGCCCCAAGGCAGTAGAACTATTACACAGGGTTAATGGTTTGCACATTTATATTCCCACAGTAGAGAACCCGTGGCTAGGACCTAGAAGGACTCAGTACATGTCTGCTGAATAAAATGGACATTTCATAATAAGCCTGATAACGTAATAAAATGAACTTCAAAATTTCCATTTGGGGGGTTGGGGAATGGCTTAGTGGGTAAAGTGCTTGCCAACCAAGTGTGACAACCTGAGTTAGACTCCCCAGAACCCATGGAAAGCTGGAAACAACAGCGTGTGTCTATAATCCCAGCGCTTCCTCCCAGCTTTGTCCTACACAGTTGTCCTCTGACCTTCACCCGCGTTCAGTCATGGCATGCACCTACACACCCCACACACCATATGCATACATGCACACCCAAAGATTTTTGAAATATGGTTAGAATTGATGATAGTAAATCTACTTGGATAAATGGATTATAATATGGGACATAATACTTCTTTGGGGACAAGATTGGTTATATACATAATAAAGACCTAGTTTTCAAACATCATATGCAATATTTGTTTAATGTGTATATCACTAAATTTTTGGCCTAATTGTGTTGGATAGTCCTGCATCTTACCTGCTTGACTTCCCTACAGTGTCTGATCTATCAATTAACCACCCACTGCACACGCAGCTCTTGGCCGGTGTTCTAATGGAGTCAGAATCCCTTGTGGTGCTCCAGGAAGGAAACCCATCAGCATTCCTGATTTTCAGAAAGATGAGATTTCATCTAGCCTTATGTGAAAAGTCTCAGGTGCTACGCTCTTTAATGATTTTTTTTTAAAAATTAATTTTTCTCTTCAAAAGGAGAAATATACCTCAGGTTACAGTTACAGGAGGATGGAGACTGGAGGGGAACAGAGTCAGGAAACACAGGATGATTGCCCCTGTGTGTGCTTCCCTCTGAATATTAATATTTAGAAATCTTCATTCCCTTATCACTCCAGTGCTAGGGCCATGAGCTCCGAGTCTGCTGTGAACTGTGAAGATTTATCAGCAGAGCCTGAAATCAATGCCGCGGAGTCCTGCAAGTGTCCAACAAACAGCACTCCAGGGAAGGAGCCCTGCTTCCTGATGCTGACCAGTTTTGCGGGATGACTCCGTGCATGTACATCCAAGCTACTCAACGAGACACAGGGATTTAGGATTTAGGAAGAGATGTTGATAATTGGCCCTCATGAACCCTTTGACTGAAGATGCAAATACTCAGTTTTTATAAAAAAATTCAAAACCAAAAGAAACCACACTTTAAGTGGAAGGGGAAAGGTGAGAACAGTTCCCAGAGAAGAGATGCTTGTGAACAGGAGGTCTACATTTGCACTCGTGAGACTCTGGAGGGTGTGCAGACAGGAGGATTGCCTAGATGCCAGAAGACAGGAAGTCAGTGTTTCTCCCAGGGGGTGTCCTGATCACAGCTACCTTTGTCCCACTTGTGCTGCAGAACGGACAGCTTCCTATTGCTCTGATGGCACATGGGTGGAGTTGGAGGGCAGGGAGGAGAGATTTAGAGCAACCACAGTGCTGTCAACAGCCCACGGCTTTATGACCCCCCCTTCTCTTTGTCCTAGGTCCTCCCTGTACACATAAGAAGCCTGGATAGTAGCTACATGAGGACAGCTGGGAGAATCCATGATCTTTAGCTCCCAGTGAGAAGATTCAGAAAGCAGAACTAGAGAAATTTTAAAGGTTTTGCAGAATTACAGAAATCTCACACACACACAAACACACGCATACAAACACACACAGACACACACACACACACGCACACCCACACACAGACCAATCACACTCATTTCATTTTGCACTGGGCCCTACAAATTATATAACTTTTCCGGAACCTGGGTCTTTGATTTCCCAAGATTCTCCCTTATTGAAAAAGAAGGACAGTAAAGAACAGGCTCACAGTATTTTTAGAGCAATGCTCGGGACGGTCCCAGGACTATATTCCCGAGCTCTGTTCTCTTCATTCCTAGCCCTCAAGACATTCTCACATGCTTAGAGGGTAAAGAATTAGTGGGCACATAAATTTAGGAACCGATGTCTAAAATCTCATCAGCAGATTTACAGGGTATAGCAACACAATAAAAGTTGAGGAAAGCCTTCCCAGTAAATATGATACCACTTAATTTTGTTTGATGTTTTAATAAACAACCGAATTTGTGCAGGGGAAGGAATTTTTTGAAGACATCTCTTAATTCTTCCGTAATTTTCCCCAACGCCCACTGGGGAAGTGCTATCCCACAATGCATCAGTTCCCCAGCCCAAGAAGTAGGGCTCTCACAGGCACCTAGCACTGGCTTCCTCCTTGACAGTGGCAAATCATCGAGTTATTACTGTATTGACCTAATAGGTCCTTACAAAGCCTTATCACATAAAGTCGTAGACAAGAAAAGAGAGTGTTCAATGTTAAACCACTGCAAAGTCAACAGAACTCAGAGCATACTACTACTCAAGAGTTAGTACAACCAATAATGCTAACATTTACTGGATATTTTATCCTACCTGAGGCAACATTATATTATTTTACTTTCAACTATCTATAGCACAAGTTCTAATAGGTCTTAATAATAAAAGCCTGAAGTTAGAGATAGGGGAAAATGCTGAGAGATCAGAGAGATGGAGGAGCAAAACCAGGGGGCCCCCTTACCTATTCAACTTCCCAGCTGAAAAGAGACCGAGTTCCTGTCTCTTCCTGCCTTATCACTTCCTCTCTCTGTCCAGACATAGCACTTCCTCTCCCTCTGTACAGTCCTCCAAACCTCTACGGTTAGCTAGTGGCTAGCTCCACCCTCTGATCTTCAGGCAAGCTTTATTTGTACAAATAAGATATTGCCTTATTTTCCCTTTTTTGTCTAAAAATTAAAAAGGAAGGTTATAATTAATATAAGAAAAACTATACACAATAAGTATAATAATATTACCTGGGTAAGTAGGAAGTGTAAGAAGATGATTTCCAAAAAATATGAGAAATGACACAAACCGCTGGATACCTGTATCCAAGGTTTTTTTGCAACGTTGGGGCATCTATTTTCAGCCTCTAACTATCTGCAGAACACTCAGTCCAAGATACATGGAGTCAATACTCATGCCAGGAATGTAGAGTAGATGTCTGTTATGGTTAAAACTATGTGCCAACTTTGTTAGGCTATGGTACCCAAAGATTTGGACCAACACCAGAACAGGTCTACTGCTGTGCCCATACATGGTGTCCATACATGGTTCCAGGGATGGACCTGCCTGGGTCAATGAGGGAATGAAGAAGAGATGAACGGACAGACAGAAAAGCTCGTTTCCAGTGGACAGGGTTCTCAGCATGTTTGTTGAGTAGAGTTGATCATGGAGGCAGAGTTAACACATGCAGCTGAGTGGAGGCAGGGTGTATGGTATACAGCTGGATCAAGGAAACACACAGAGCAGTCTCTGTGGGGAGCGATGTTCTGGCAGTAAGTATCAGAGGGGAGAAAGCTACAGCAGACAGTTTCTTCACATACTATCAACATCCAGACTTGGGCCCTCAAGAAAGACTGCCATTTTTCCATGGGTCTGAATCTTTGGGGTCCTTGGCATGGCTATGCTCATGTCAACAATAAAACCTGGTGCTTTCCTCATGCAGGACTTCCTCTTTCCCAGCGGTGTGCTTTGTGTAAGTATATAATATACAATATATTGTATGTATAATGTGTATTATATATACATTATATATGCATATATAACACATATGCATATATGTTCAGATAACATAGCATTTGAATTAGTTACCAGTTTTGTTCAGTGATGGAGATTGCACCCAAGACTTCACCCTTACTAGGGAAGCACTCTACCACTGAATTACATCCAGAGCCTAGATGAACTGAATTAAAGACAATTCCTTTCCATAATGTGGACAGGCCTCGGCCAACCAGCTGGAGCCCTAAAGCAAAGGCTGAGGCCTGAAGAAGATCGCTCTCTCCTCAAGGCCCATCACACAGGGTCCTGCCCGAGTACCCAGCTTGCTGCTCTCTAGAATTTGGACTCAGGACTGCAGCACCTCTTGCCTGGGTTTCCCTCCTGCTGGCTGATGCTGCATAGTTCAGATGCAGTCGTTCCCCTGATCATGTTTAATTCCTTAAAAATAAAAAAAAATCTCCCCTTTTGTTTGTCTACCTGACTGTTTCCCTCCACCTTCCACTGGTGTGAATACATTTTGTTGAAGATTCTGTCTCTCCGGAGGTCACGACTATCACAGCATCTTTGACGGATGTACTATTTCTTCCATCCTGTCGGCAGCTGTGAATCTACAGCAGTTGGCTTTCTTGCTCTCTAGTCCCCAGCTGAACCAATGGGAGGTCAGAAGTCAGGAGGGGAGTAAAGGTCAGAGCATTAATTCTCTCGACACTCTCCCTTCTTGCTGCCGGTTGGCAGTGGCCATGTTCTTTTTCCTGGGGCTGGCGACCCAATTCCTTGGCTTCCCCTACAGTTATAGCCACAGGGAGAGGCAGCTGAAGCCTCAGTTTTCGGGAAGTTCCCAGGGCCGCTCCCTTCCTTGCTCTGCAGTCCTAGGTTGGTAGGAACGCCCCACACTTGCCAGACCTTTCCACCCTGGTCCCACTTCACCAGTTTTCAAAATTTCCCTTGATCCTGTCCAGAAGTCTGTAAGTCCTCCCCATTTCCCCATGCCATCTGTTTCCCCTCAGAGCGCTGGGTAACTCAATACCCTTGTTATTCTTTTATGCATGAGGAAACTGAGGCTTGGACAGATTTGGTAACTTCTGCAGGGCTGGGATTTGGGCCAAGGTCTCTGACTTCAGTGGCAATATTCACAGCTCGTACACGACACACCAATTACTTACTCTTTCTGAATCATAGTTTCCCCATTTGCAATAGGTCAGTCCAAAAATTCCTCTGATGCTTAATTTTATGTGTCGACTTCACTGGGCACAGGATGCCTGTATGTCTGATTAAACATAATTTCTGGGTGTGTCTTCGGGTGTTTCTGGAAGAGATTAACATTTGAATTAAGGGATTGAGTAAGGCAGATGACCTTCCCAGTGTAGGCTTGTACCATCCAATACACTGAGTCTCTCTCTCTCTCTTTCTCAACTGGTGAGATGAGATGTCTGCCTCCTTCTGCCTTCTGCATCCTAGTTCTTATTCCTTTAGCCACAGACTCCTATGTAGAGTCTATGACTCTCCTGTTTTCCAGGCTTTGAATTGCACAACCGGCTTTCTTGAGCTTCTACTCTGCACAAGATGGCAGATTACAGAATTTCTCAGTCTCTATGATTGTAAACTTTTCTAAACACACACACACACACACACGCACACACACACATATGTAAACAATACTAATTGAACTTAGGTTGTATTTATAAATTAGTGTGTTTGGTATACATAAACATATATGTAACAATAATAATTAAAGAATAAGAGGTTATGAGTTTGAGAAATAGTGGGGGCATGGGAGGAGTTGGAGGGATGAGAGTGAGAGGAAAATGATATAAATATAGTACTCATATATGAAATTCTCAAAAAATGAATTTTAAAAATTTCTTATATCTATATGCCTTTGTCTCCTGGCTGCTTTCTTTGGAGAGATGAGCTTCCAGGGGATATGTGTAGATGAATGTGAATTTATATGAAGTGTGCCCCTTCTAACCTTGGGTGTAGCTCTAACTTGGCCCTCAAGTCCTGACGGTCTTCTCAGAACAGCCTCACAGGGACAATACAGGTGTGAGTGCTGTTTGAGGTGGGGGTGGGGGGTAGCTACTTCACTGACTTCTAGGTTTTCAGAAAGCTTCCTGTGTTTTAGCCAGAAAGGGTAGATCTAGACTGGTGTCTCACCAAGACCATGGCAACTGCTTTGGACATGTGGCTGAGCTGACGGAGACATCCTCCATCACTCTCTCCCTGGGTACCCTCTATCTCCAGTGGAGTCTGGGATCTTGGGATTCCCCATGACTGAGTAGGGTTTTGTAGATTTAAGGAAGAAACCCCAGAATACAAATATCTCCCCAGTCAGACTATCTTCCCCAATCAGGTGCTGAAACCATCTGTGTGAGATGGGATTAGGCAATGGGGTTTTGTGGAAGTGATGGTAGGCGAGTTGAATCTTCATGGATGAAATTAGGGTCTTTCTAAAAGATGCTCTTCACTGCTAACTTGCCTGTTCCTCTATTCAAGGATGCACGGTGAAGGTGCTAGGAACCCCCAGACCAGCTCTCACTAAACAGCAATTCTGAGAGCATCCGGAACCCCAAAACCAGCTCTCACTAGACAGCAATTCTGAAAGCACCCGGAACCCCAAAACCAGCTCTCACTAGACAGCAATTCTGAGAGCACCTGGCTCTTTGACTGCCCAGACTCCAGAGCTGAGAGAAGTTTCCGCTGTTCCTAAACTACCCAGGCAATGGCTGCTCTTACAACATTCTGCAACGACTACGAGGACCCAGAAGTGGGAATGGTGATGGTGAGAAGTAGAGCCAGGAGGATTGGGAATTCTTCAGCTACGAAGTGAGTTGGGATCTGACCTAGGATACCTGAAGTCCCGTCTTAAAAACAGCTACAGAAAAATCCAGGACACAGTTTGTGGGATAGAAAGCTGAGTGAAGGAAAAGGCTAAGGGAAAATTAGTCACTGGGGAGAGTTTGTGCTGAGGACAATTTCATTCTGTGTTTCTCGGCAGACTCCTCTGCAGAATGTCAGGTTTTGTCCCCACAGTGAGCCAGGGTCAGCTCTTGCCCTTCACAAGTCTCCTCTTTCTTTCATTCAAAATGGACTTGGTCTGGATTAACAGTGAGGCCCCGAGAGCTTCCTACCTGAGCCTGGGAGAATGCTTTAATAACATTATCCCTAAGCTTTAGAGAGCACTGGGGGTTTAAAACATCACCACACACACACACACATTCACACACCACCACCACCAACAACAACAACAATAACAGCAGCAATACAACAAAATTAAACATTTTATAATGACCAGAAGATACTGGGCTAAAAATGGTGGCTTTTCATCGGGAATTAGACAGGAAGTGGGTGAGGCAATTGCAGAATGACAAGGACCATTTGAACTGCCTAATGGCTGAGGTTTTCAAACACTCCAGTGCCCTTTAAAAACCATTTCCCCCTCTGCCCTTCTGTTTCTGCGCAACCTCGGAGGTGAAAATGAAATAATTGGAAGTGAGATGCTGGCTGTATTGACTTTTCTCAAAGGGAAGATGGCTGACGTTTCCTGGGAATGCCTCTTGCCAATGAAAGGTCTTTAAGAACAAGACTGGCGGCCTAATTTACAGAGACCTGTGCAAACACAAAATATGGGGAAGGGTGTTGTTCAATTACTAAGATGTCAAGAAAACAATGGAGCAGGATACCAAGTGCGGAGCCTTCTGAGCCTGGGAACCTTGTGTGAGTGCACAGGTCACAGGCTCACGGAACTGGCCTGGCACAGCGGCCTATGGAGATGGCTGTATTCTGGCTTTGTAAGGTTGCTTCTTCCATCTGTAAAGTTCCGGGAAAGTGGTAAAGCATGTGTTGGTGTGTGTGCTATTTTTAGGTCCTCAAGTCCACTGTCAAAATGGTTCTTTTAAAACGCAAGCATCTTTGAAACCCTGTGATCATGTCAGGCCACCTTGAGGTCTAATTGGGTGCGGCGCCCATTTGCTCTCTGGCTGAGGAGTCTCAGTTTCGAGGCTGGCTGGGCCAGCCAGCAGCGAGAAAACATAAAACATTTATTTCCACAATGAAGCCTAACGCCAACTTCCCTATAAACATTTGTTGTTCCGTTACTCAACTGAGTACAACTTAGTACAGATGTGTGTGTTTAACGTTTACATATCTTGGCAGATCGCTTCTATTTTGATTGGGGAAATACAGCAGGTTTTTAGGAGGCCATTATTAGGTGTGCATGTACCACACAGGATCACAAACACCTTTCTGTTCTGAAGGTTTCTGAATTTTGCACGAACACATACTTTTTACCATAACACTGCACTCTGCTCAAATATCACACAATAAATAATCTTGTCTTTGACATTGAACTCTTGAGTCTATCATAGCATCTTTAATGATGTCCGCTATTTCTCTGTGATGCAATGAACATACAAAAGACATCCTTTGCCGGGAGTGGTGATGGGCATCTGTAATCCTAGGACGAAGGTTGAAGGGGATCTCTGTGAATCTGAGGCCAGCCTGGTCTACAAAGTGAGTTCTAGGCCAGGGCTACATAGCAAGACTCTGTTCCAATAAATAAATAAATAAATTCGCAAACAGACAAACACATAAATAAGCAAGATGTAGTTTGTTGGATTTTATAAATTGAATTAAAAAACCAGGTGAGAACAAACTAATTTTATCTTTGAATCAGCTAGAGTACCGTTTTGTTTGAAGCTTCTCCTTGCTTTTTATCTGTTCTTCTGCTAAGAGAACCAAGACAGTTACCAAATCCTTTCCGATTTGACTGAAAGAAATTTGAAATACGAAGAGGATGGTGTTAATGTTGAAGAACAAACACTTGAGGCAAACAAGAGATTAAGCCACCCAGTGATCTGCAAATGCCTTCTGCAGGAGAACACGGGACTCAATGTGCACCCCCAGCACACACACATACAGTAGAAGGAAAGGATCACTAAGAGAAAATGTCTTCTACTCAAGAGGACAGAATCTCTGGCTGGGTGGAGTCTACCAAAAACAGAAGAGCTAATCCACTCAGGTTAGTCAATCAGCTGACCAAGACACTACCACTGTGGAACATGGGACACCCTAGAAAGGCAGACTCACCTTAATCCATGCTGAGGAGAAGTGGAATAATTAAACATTTAATGAGATACTGTACTTTTCCTTCCCAGAATTCTTGCCCCACCCTCAGTCCCTGTTGTATTGCCATGAGGTTTGGGTGGGTCTCTTCCCTCCTTTGAGTTTTGGTCCAGAAAAGGGCTATATTTCTTCTTCTTCTTCTTCTTCTTCTTCTTCTTCTTCTTCTTCTTCTT
>JABTXL010002442.1:397663-423477 GCA_025134845.1 Neodon shergylaensis
TTTTGATTTGCATCTCCCTAATCACTAAGGAGGTTGAGCATGACCTTAAGTGTCTTTTGGCCATTTGAACTTCTTCTGTTGAGAATTCTCTGTTCAGTTCAGTGCCCCATTTTTTAATTGGGTTAATTAGCATTTTGAAGTCTAGTTTCTTGAGTTCTCTATAAATTTTGGAGATCAGACCTTTGTCTGTTGCAGGGTTGGTGAAGATGAGCAAGGAAGTCAGGACCACGAGGGGTGCACCCAACCACTGAGACAGTGTGGCTGATCTATTGGGAGCTCACCAAGGCCAGCTGGACTGTGACGGAAGAAGCATGGGATAAAACCGGACTCTCTGAACATGGCGAACAATGGGGGCTGATGAGAAGCCAAGGACAATGGCCCTGGGTTTTGATCCTACTTCAAGTTCTGGCTTTGTGGGAGCCTAGCCAGTTTGGATGTTCACTTTCCTAGACATGGACGGAGGGGGGAGGACCTTGGACTTTCCACAGGGAAGGGAACCCTGACTACTCTTTGGACTGGAGAGGGAGGGTGAGAGGAGTGGGGGGAGGGGGAGAAGGGTGGGAGGAGGGGGAGGGAAATGGGAGGCTGGGGGGAGGTGGAAACTTTTTTCTTTTTCTCAATAAAAAAAAAATTAAACAAAAAAAAAAAAGAAAGAAAAGGGAGAAAGGCCTGAATGCTGAAGCTCTTGTCACTGCCAAGATTTGCCACTCAGATTGGTTTAATAAAACACTGATTGTCCAGTATACAAGTCTCTGTGTGTTTCTTTGGGGCTGAACAACTGTGGGACCAGGAGGGACAGAAACTTCTGCCTACACCCGAATAAGAGCACGTACTCTTTCTGTGTTGTGAGGGTTTCCTCACAAGAGTACATGGAGCTTCTCCATCTTGAATGCTTAGTTCCCAGAACTATGGACTGGGTAAACTTAGGTTGTTTAATAATTTTATCAGTCTGTGGCATTTTGTTATTGTAGCAGAAACTAGACTAAGAAATTAAGCACTCTGGAAGCAAAGTATTTTTGAGTCTTGAGAGTGTATGAATGTTACGATGGCCAGTGGGTGTGACAGATGGATTGTGAGAGGGGCATGCTATCAACAGAGTTCACATTTTTACCTAAGGGATAAAATGAATCTAGATTAGGGTTGTAGACATTTCAAAAAGGAAGTGAGTAAGCACTGAAGTATGAAAACAGAAGGCTGAGGGGACCAAAAGATCTTCAGCAATATGACTGGGGTGTCAATGATTCTTTCATTTAAACAGATCTGGCAGGATTAATTGGATAGTGCTTTTCTACACTCAATCCAGTCAGAAGGAGGAAGAAACTGAAGTAGCATTACCTGTCCAGGTCAGTCAGCACTGGGTAAAGAGGTGCTCAGCCTTCCACAGACAGAAGTGAATGTTGAACCTTGTTCAACATGGAAAATCTGCTATTAGACAGAAGCTGGCTCTGGGTAAGTGCATGAGGGCACTTCCTGGAAGGACTGACTGAGAAGGGACGGTCCTTCTTGCAGAGCTGAAAACACATTCTGGTGAGAACTCAGAAATGAGGAGGTCGAAGGGATAGCTGTTGTTTTCTGCCTGCCCACCTTTGCCTCTTGCTGGGAAGTACATCTACTCTGTAGTCATTGCTGTTGTTGCTGTTACCAACTTTTCCTACCACAAGAACCCAGCTTCCTTAGCCTTCCAACATGGACTGAAAACCAGTGAGCTTCCAGAAATCTTCCAGACCTTCAGGGCTACAGTGGACTACTAAGGCTTCCAACCTCATGCACAGAACAGCTAATTATCAGGTTCTCAGCCCCTCCAATGTCCAGATAGTCATAGTTGGGCTATTGAGGACATATCACTGAAGCCAGTCTAGTAAGTCCCTACTGTGACACCTGTTTATCCAATTGACTCTGCTCCTCTAGAAAGTCCTCACTATTATAAGAACTATATCTCAAATGTTGCATGCATATATTAAAAAGGCATGTTACTTATCTGGGACTCCATTTTTGAACAGCAATGCAAAAATTTTGAAGAGTATGTTTTTCTGAGTATAGTTGTATTCATGTTAGAATGTTAACTATTATTATCTAAAGTTCAAATTGGATTTTTTACTTATGTATCTTTTTTAATTTTAGGAAAACTGAACGTGAATTTCAGTACATTTGCTTGTCTTTCTACATGGAAGTTAGAATTGTCTCCTCCAGCCCTTTTGAGTCATGGATGAAATCAGCCCTGAGAATGAGCCACTATTCCTGGATGTAGACAGGATGAGCTTGGAGCTTACCAACTGGCCATACTGGCTGACCATCAAGCTCTTGATCTTTGGTGTGTTGACTGAGTGGGTGATGAGGTATTATTTGCCAAGTTATCTCATAGAGATGTGTAACAGTTAATTTTGTCTATCAGTGAGAGTATCCAGCTGTCTGGTTAATTTCAGTCTAGATATTGGCTGTTGGTTGGTGTGAAACTATTTTCTGAGACATAAATATAATTTAAATCAGCAGATCATGGATAAGGCAGATCACTCTGCGTAATGCCAGTAAGTTTCAATCAGGTGAAGGCTTCAGAGAAAGGGCCATGGTTACTCACGAGGAGGGAAGTCTGCCTCCAGATTGAGTTTCCATTCAAGACTGTAACAGCAAACCCTGGCAGAATTTCCCAAGCTATGTAAATTTGGAGCTTGCGAGCCTGCATGGTAAACATGCCATGTGCATGCACGCGCGAGAACACACACACATACACACACTTGCACCTCTGACTACCACAGTTACCATTCAGGTGATCTTGCAGCAGCAGCAGCAGCAGCAGCAACAGTAGCAGCAGCAGCTACCATCCCACGACACTGGTTCGCTTCTATTTGTTCCTTTCAGGCAGAGCTCATGTGGCCATCATGGACCAGATTTTCCTGCCCGCACTTGGACTGAGTGGCAGCAAGACTACCCAGTTGCCATGCAGGTTATAAAGAGTGCCTGCCTCTTTTGCATCAAGCCTCCAAGGATGTGTCATGTTAGAGTGGGCTTCTCCCCGGCACAGGATAGCCTTGGAATTTAGGGAACAAGGCTGTGCCCTTTGACTTCAGGCATGCCTTCAGCAGAGCTGCCCAAAGTCACTCTGCAAGCAAGCCTTTCAAACAACCTGATTTTAAAGTAGACTGAAGCATATTTCTCTTCCTCCTCACCCAGCTGCCTCACTTGAGAGATGGAGCAAAGGCAAACGGGTTTGTATTAAAAATCTGGTGGATGTTGTGTCTGTTCACTCTCCTCCTGGCTTCCTAGCAACGGCTGTACCCTCCTTTTCTAAATCTTTTCACGGAAATTCCAGCTTTTCTGTGCATGTCTGCTTCTTCTTCTGTCTCTCAGTTTCTCCCTCCCTCCCTCCCTCCCTCCCTCCCTCCCTCCCTCCCTCCCTCTCTCCCACACTCTCTGCCTCTGCCTTTCTCTGCATGTTTCTTTCTCTCTAGTGTGATTTCCCAGATTAGCGCCATCCTTTTCTTTGATTCCTTCTTGGCAAGGAGAGCTATAACAGCATTCCGGAGCAGGCAGGCCTGCTTCCCTGCTACCTTAAAATACTAATGTCTCCTGGTGACAAGTGGATACAGTTAACAATGGAAGTAAAACGCTTAGCAGGCAGGGGTTCCACCGTGCCAGATTTCTCCGCCTGGCAAAAACAGAGAGCAGCCAGAGGAGTCTGTAAAGAAAGGCACATGCATGGGGAGGCTGGAGATGCTTGCCAGGTGCACACTTCTGCTGTTTGATTCTCCACTTAGCTTCTGGGGGCTCAGATGACGTTATCAGAAGTAAACAACCGTCATTCCTAATTTGCTCAGCTCGTGTCCCTGTCCTCCGAAACTTGAAGGGTAATGACCATCTAGAATCTGGTTTCACTGTTCCTGCTTTTCCCTGATGAAAAAAGAAGTTTTTTTTTCTTTAAACAAACATAAAACAGTCTGAATTAATGAGGGAATGTAATCCTTTGTGTGGTTCAGTGGTGGTAGTTTTATATTGTATCAGAGAAGGCCCAATTAAAATTTAAAAGGAAATGAGAAAAAGAAAGAAAAAGAAGGAAGAAAGAATTTTCTTCTTTTTCTAGCTTCAGCAGTGAGAGGGAGAAAATAATTTACTGTGTAAGAAATCTTCTGCCCGCATGCGGTCTGCACGCATGTGCATGGCTATGCTCTCTTTGGCTGTGCATGCTCGCCCTTCTCCTGGGTGCAGAGGCTGCCCGAGGAGGATCACATGTGGGCCATGGATGTCCGTATGCCGGCTTGCTAGTGCATGTGGGAAGAAGGGAACACGAGATCGAGGCAGAAAACACACAAACCCAAATCAAAAGCAACTGGCCTACCACGGAAAGCAGGTGGGCCTTGCTTTCTGCACACGCCACTCTGTCTTTTGCCTCCAAGATTGATCTTTGAAATAAAATAAGAAAGTGTGGTAAACTAACTGAAACATAGGTAGAAATAATATATTTGGGTTTCAGAGAGAAAGAAAGAAAGAAACCTGGCATAGCTTAAAAGGCCCCATTGCATAACAACACATGTGCAAAGAATTAAAATAATTGCAGTGCACACATCGGTAACAGACAGAGTGAACAATGAATATTAAAAGCACATTCCTAGAGCTGGCCCCTTGGCTTGGCAGCTGAGCTCTGCGCAGAGACCTGTGCACTCCTCAAAGGAAGCCTCTCAGCTTCCAGAGCTGTCAGGGCTTGGCAGGAGCTGAGGTGAGCCCTTTGCTGTTGAGCAGAAAAGAGGGACGCAGGTGGTGGGGACTGTGCTGGCTGCTGTGACTTCTGTCTTCCCCTGGCGGGGCCCTGGGGTGGCTTCAGGAGGGGTTCATAGAGGAAGTTGGCCTTGCTGCTTTGGGGCTCCAGTTTGGAGCTGAATCGGAGCCAGGCTGAAAAGGAGGAGGGATGGGGCCAGAAAAATAAACACAAGAGAACAAACAGACAGAAGGTAAGGCTGGGAACACCCAGTCGGAGCCCTGGATGAAAACCCCAAGTCTTCTCCCACAAGCCCAGCCTCCATCCAGCATGACCTAGCATGAAGGGCTTTGATGCCGCGGAGACTCACTCCCCAGTGTTTACCTTCTGTGGTGGAGACTCTGGGCTAGGCTGCCTTTTCCATTGCAGTGCTCATCATGTCGGGGCGGGGTGGGGGCACGGATTCTCCCGGCAGCATGGTCCAGAGCCTTCAAAGCCTATGGACCAGACAGTAAAAGTACACAGCTCTCTTCCAAGTGAATGCCTTCCATTGTCGGGAAAGACAAAGTCCACCTCTTAAGAGGAGCCCCGGCCATGTTTGCTTGTCATTGCCAGGAGCCTGATTCTTGAGCTCTTACAATTGGTTAGGAGAGGGGCCAGAGGGTGGGAATCTCAAACTAGAATCTGGTTCACAGATTCTTAAACTGTGGATTGGCAAGGAGGAAGGAACTCAGCGGAGTGCTACACATTCGAAGCGGCGAATTTACAACTTTAGTTTGTATGAATCTTTGAAGTTCAGTATTCCTTCAATCACAATGCAAGATACAAACCACATTTATGCTAGTAATAATTATGACTAGACCATGAGTAAAAATCAAGAGTACTTTTGGCAGCATTTCAATGATGATTTGAACTCATTGCTATTTTGGAATTATAGTGGTTAATAGACATGCCGCAAGATCTTGTTATTTTGTGCATATTGAAAAAGTATATATTATAGTGAAATACTTTCAATAACTGTATCTTTAATATAATTGGTTGTCTTTGGTGTGTTATATACTGTTTCTCCTCCTCTTCTTCTAGAAAGTTTATTCTAGGAACAGGTATGTGAACCACATGGCCTCTTTGCTAGAGGACCCATTGTCTATTCATTCAGCAGGCTTGAGGAGATCCTAGACTCTAGGACAACATGCTTGCTGGGCCTCTGCATAGGGAATTCCACAATGGGCTGCCTGCATGATCTCTACACATGGGTGAAGAAGGGAAAGCAATCATGTGTGTCCAGACACAACCAAGTACTAGGCAACAGGGCTTCTGACTTATTTGTCCCTTGATGTGTCTATTGAATGTATATGTCAAGGTGAACTTTTGCATTTCCCTTCGGTGATTTGATGCAAATCTCCAGATTAGTTTCAGTGGAAGGAAAAGAAATAGCCAAGAACTGTTGTTACACAATAACAGTTGACACACGCAGGGAAGGGCCGCAGATGAGAGGTTTTGTTGGTTTCTGCACCAGCAGAAGTTGGAGTGTGTGTGGGAGGGACGCCAAATCAGACAGCATCATGTCTGACAAGAAGGCTCTGAGGGAGTCGGCTACAGGAATGGACACCTGTACATGCCAGAGAGGCAAGTTTACAAAGTCCCTCATGCCATACAGAGGGACCTTCAGCTTCGGAAGCAATGGTTCATTGGACTGACCAGAACTTCAACACCTGAGGAACTCTTGTCCCAGAGCAGGATCCAGGGCTAGAAGATTCCAAGGTGTGGAGACAAATAAGTCCACTTCTACTTGCTTACAAGTTAATCCTCAGTATCTGGCTTACAAAGAACAAGGACACTATTTTACGAGAAGACATGCAAAGCATTAGCCATCTTCAGAGGCGTGTCTAAGAATATAACTCAAATATTGAGCGTTTTACTAGTTTTATGACTTCCTAATATAATCTAAAAAAGTTTTTCTCTCCTATAATCTATCCATCTATGTATCTGTGTATGTATGTATGTATGTATGTATGTATCTATCATCTATCTATCTATCTACCTACCTATCTATCAATCACCTATGGTTAGTATAATAAAGATTAGCTACTATATTAAATATCTTTTACATATAGATGTATCTCTTTTAATACTTTTAGTATATCTAAATGGTGTTATTAGCTCACATCTTCCAGATCAGGACCCTAAATACTAGAAGATAAAGTCATTTGAGAAAAGCTACAAAGCCAGTCTGTGTGCTTTTTGAGCTCAAAGCTACTCTCCCATGATTCTAAATGTTTCTAATTATATACTCATTCAAGCACTTCACATACATGCGCGCGTGCGCGCACACACACACACACACACCTGCCTCCGTGACTGAATCATTGAAATCTCAGAAGTAGTTCTAGGAGTAGAAGCGTCAAATTTCAATTTGGGAACACAGATGACATTGTGGTATCAGGTGAAAGAAAACCATGGTTTCAAACAAAGTTGTCTCTCGTGTAAAGAAAAAAAAATGAGATTGAACATTGTTTTAATCATTTAAAAGTAAGTGCAAAAAGCAGATTTGAGAGCAGAGGTGAGTGTCCCCCAGATGCTCAGTGCTGGGGTCAAAGTCACTGTAATTGCTCTAAAAAGGAAAACTCTAAGTCATGCCAGGACATCTGTGAGGAGAGTTCATCCCCATCCATCTCCTCCTGTGTCAAGTGAAACCACTGTGAGAAGCTGAATGAATTTTGGTTCCTATCCATCAAACCATGAGACAAGCCTTGGTGAATGACATAAATCTACTGAGTCTCGACACTGTTTTGTTAGATTCCAAGAAAACCCAGTTCTTGTTTAATGTTAAGCTTTACTGACCATGAAACAAATGCTGCTCACTTCTGTCATAGCCAGTTAAACAGTATCTTTTACAGTGGCCTTCTGCATATCCGAAACCCTTTCAATCAGGCCATGACGTGATGTGGCAGACTAGACACTACAGACATTAAGTGGTAGTTTAGAATAACCCCCAAGACCTTGTCTAGCCTCATTTTCCTATGATTCCAGGCGACTAACAATTGCTAAGACAGAAGGAGCTCAGAGGGTGCCCACTTACTGTGTCATAGCTGTCAGAAAGCAGAGGGTGCTTGACGCGAATGTGGCTGGGTAAGACTACCCTAGTCTTTCATTCTGCAGGAGCTGTTCATTCAGTATTCATGGCCAGGACAAGTTACAGGGCTTCAAAGACAAAGCAAATAACCTACGATTAGAAGATTCAATTTGTTCCTGAGGTGGAGAAAGGAATCCTGCCATTAAGTAGTAAGATGGAAAATATGCAAACCACAGTTTGTGGGAGAGAAAAAGAACGGGGAAAGCACCGGCCCAGACAGGGAGGCAAGAGCAGAAACACACTCAGCAGAGGCGTGGTGTCTGTCACAAATGTGCAAGCCACAACCTCAATACCAACTGATGTTTCAAGCTGAAAAACCAGGGATCTCACTCTCAGGCCTGTTGCCCCAATGAGGAGCACTGGGAAAGTCTCTTGCCCATGCTCAGTGACCCTTGGAGAAGACAATTCTGGTCAGGTCCAAATCCCCTCTGTGTCATTCAGGCGTTATGGCAAATGGCAGTGCCAGGCAAACTGTGGTGGTGGGCGCAGTTTGACAGGTTCGCTGCGCCATTGGGCAAAGCAGATGAAACTGTCTCTGGACTCAGAAACAACAGCTCACGATGATCACAGATTTGGCATTTCTACAAAGCAGCACGGAGAAGTGTTGGGAATGGGGAGATAACTAGCCTTGCATTAGGTGTCTCTCCTCTGTCAAGATGCCCTGTCAATCTACTGCAAAACCTGCATGCTCTCTGCTGCCCTTTTCTTTATTGTTTGTATGCTTTCTTGTGTACAATAAAGAAACTGTAGCATGAGGCCAGAGAGATGGCTCAGTGGTTAGGTGCATTGACTGCTCTTCCAGAGGCTCCAGGGTTCAGTTCCCACCAACCACACGGTGGCTCCCGACCATCCATAATGGCGTCTGATGCTGTCTTCTGGCATGCAGTTGTCCATGCAGATAGAGTATTCAGATATATAAAATAAATACATCTTTAAGAAAAACCTGCGACATTTAAAATCAGATCCTATGATACCTACATTGAGAGCTGTTGTGGCCTTGGCTCACTGCTAACCACTCCATCTGCCACATCAGAAGAAATCAGAAAAGAGACTCTCCTTATCACAATATGGAGGTTGATCAAAAGTCTAAGCCTCACTTCAGGTTTAGCGGCCCTTTTCGCCGGATGCTCTTGTGTAGTCCCTGGTACAATAGTCTCTCTTAGTGTAGGGTGAGTTTGGCTGGGTATTAAGATCCATAATGCATCAGGGCATGTGGTTCACGCTGCTGTTGTCTGGCTGGATCCCCTCAGCCATCCCGGAGGTTATCTGAGCATTAGTGCTCAGGTTTCTGTGCAAGTCAAGATTTCTTACCTCCAGCTCCTGTTGGTCTCTGCTTGAGGACATTTTAATGACTTCAGGGATGTGCAGAACAAAGCAGGGATCGCCCCGAAGCAGTTCCTAGCCAAAGTTGGGTGGTGCGAAGCTGGTGGGTGTTCCTCTCAGGCCCCTTGCCTGTGGGTGGGTTTGTTCTGCGTTGTGCCCCCACGGTATCCCACGTGACCCTCAGCAGGACAGTGCTGCCATGGCTTACCCTGCTCTTCTGCTTGTTAACACGCCCTCTGCCAATGACCTTCCTTCCTTGTTTTACTTTTAATTGTGGACTAAAAAGTTGGGTCTCAAAAATTTATATTCCATATGTTAGTATTAGGAGAGAGCTTTTGGAAGTTGATGGATTTTGGAACAGGGTTTGTGCCCTTATATGGGACCACGGAGAGACAGTTCACAACTTAGAAAAATCGAACTCAATCATCTTGATAAGACATCTGGGCTTCGAGACTGTAAAAAACAGACCCAACATTATAAGAGCTACCCACTGTGCATCACTGTCTCTAGAGACCTGATCTTAAGTATAAGATCTTCATGTTCCTAGGAGCAGCCTCCAAACCCCTGCCAGGAGAAGCTTCTCAGTTTACTTTCAGAGAAATCACAACTGGGACCTTAGGGTTCTTTGCTGGAATTCTGACTCTGGACTTGATACAACCCCTAAATTTAGCTTGGGCTCTATATGATATATTTCCTGAATAGAAGAGCCATTTCACAAATCAGGTAACATCCAAATGTGAACAAATCACACCCAAGGAAGAAAGGAGGCAAAACTGTCACCCAGGAACTTTGCGATGACATGGAGATGTCCAAAATTGTTTTAAAGATTATTCTGAACAGAAAACCAAATGGTAAAGTCCTTGCAGTCAGCAGAGAGGAAGAAGAAGGGGTAAATGGAGTAACCCCCCCACACACGCACATCGTGCAGTGGAGCATGTACTTTGCTTTAGGGAGATCTGAATGAAGGACAGGCAAGAACTCACATTTGACCTTGACTATAGAAGCCTGCTTGAGGCTGGCTAAAAGAGAAGCAAGGGGCTTTGAGAAGCAACACAGTATGGAGCGGGTACTGCTCATCTATCGATCAAGGTTTGGCGGCATCCTCAATAACTAAGAACTCAGCTTTGCAGTCATCATTTATAGATAGTCACCACATTGATATGTGCTGAGCACAGCGTTTGGCATCGCTCCATGAGAGACTAGAAACAAAGGTGACACAAGTCCTCTCCATAAGGAACCTGGCAGTCTGCTAGAGAACATTAAGTGTGCTAAGACCTTTGGCATCGCCAGAACCACCCCCATCTGCTGCCATAGGACGGCCAACCAGACTGCAAGCATCTTTAAGACTGTATTTTTAAAAAGATTTATTTTAATTATTTTTAATGTGAGTGTGTATGCGTGTATGTATGTATGTATGACATGCACAAACATATGTGAATGAGGTTTTGGTAGAGGCCAGAGGCATTTGATTTGTAACTGTAGTTACAAGTGGCTGTGAGCTGTACTACATAGATATTGGAAACTAAGGTTGCTTTTTGTTTTTGCAAGAACAGTATGTACTAATCTTCAAAAGAACAGCTCATGCTCTTAACTGCTGAGCAATCGCTAAAACTCCCACCCCAAGATTGTATTTTCTATACTTTATCTTTCAGGCAGTGCCTTGCATACAGTAAAAGCACAAACATTGGTGTCTGAACTACCCAAGGAAGAATCTGATTCTGCAACATAAAGTTTTTTAGAAAGACAGAGAAGTCGGAAATCTGCTGTGACTGGGGGACTAAGGAAAGACTTCATAGAGTGGGTGGTTATGAAGTTGATGGACCATTTCAAAGTAAAGCATACCCAAGAAAAAAGGGACTCTCTGTGCCATGAATAGAGATTTAGGTTGTAGTTTGGACATGTGTTCTTTCTTCTCTGTCTTCTAGGTCTCCCCTAGATTCAATTCTGTCTTATAAATCTTTTTAAATGGTTTACTCTTAAAACATTATAAGTCACAGCCTTTCCTTCCCTGGGCATCAGTGAAAGTAGTTCATTTCAAAGCTCTTTCTCCAGCAGAGGGACCAATGTTGGTTGACTCTTCATTGTTGTTCAGAGATACACTGACAAACACAAGGATGCATTTGAAGACGGGAAACAAAGACAGGGAAATGCACCCTGTTTAGGAAAGCCAAGTCTCCCAAAGAGAAGACAAGAGGCTGCCAAGTAGATTTGTGTTCTAACTTGTAATCCTTCTTGCTCCCAGCTTGTAGCCAGCTAACACTCTTTCACACCCTATTTTGATTTTCTTCTGTCAGGAATCATAACAATGCCCTCAGGGGATGCTCTATGTATGTCAGGGAACAGCAAGAGTTTATGTGAGGGACCTTTACAGAGGGAAGCCCTCTGACAGGCAGCGTCTCCCCAGGGATCTGGCAAGGTCACCACCTGCAAGTAGAGGAACTAGCTTTTTATTAATTGCTGAACCTCATGAAATTGCCATTATTTTTAATTGTAGGTCAACAAATGGTTGATTAGCAGTAATTTTACATGGTTCAAAACAACAATTTTCTTGGCCAATTAGTCTATCACCTAGGAAAATAAAATGAACCTTAAACCTTTCTTCTTTGCTTTCCCCATTTTTACTTCCTTCCCCTCCTTTCTCCTTTCTCTTCTTCTGTCCTTTGATTTTAAGCTTGGCATTGACCCCTGTAAGAGGCACAGATGTGCAAACATTTGGTAAGTTGGCTCTCACGGCAGGATGAGCTCAACTGAATCTCAGTGCAGGAGCAGCAGTGAGCACTTCTTGTGGTACAATCTCAGAGCCACCTCAGAGCCACAATCACCTGGACCACAGCATAGTGCTGCTGGGAGCTCACCCAAGATCTGCCATCAGCCATCTTTGTCTTGAGCTTTTGCGTTTAGAAACTGTGTTGTATGATTCTGTTCCTGAGGAGATGTCAATAAATGCCTACTCACCCCAGAGAGGGAACTAAGGACAGAGCAAACTAGGGATGCCACTAGGGTCCGAGTCTGTGAGCCAGTGAGTTTCACTGGGGTTGCTTGAAGGAAAGTGGGCAAAGGTTACTTATGGGAATGACTCAAGGTCAGCTCTTCTCTAAAAACCCAACACAGCTGGGTGACAGCTCTTAAAGTGGGAACCTGTAGCCATCTGCTCCAGAGAAGGCAACCCAGAGGGTTGGAGAGTATCCTTTCGATGTAGCTCTGGTGAGCTGAGTCTCTTCTTGGAAGCTCTGCTTGTCTGAGCATGACATTAGAGTCCTTACACTTTCCACTTACTTGGGGAGGGGGCGCTCTAGTGAGCCTGCTCAGCTTCAGGGGCTTCCTGAAGCCTTGAGTTTTTATTTCCCTGCAGGATGGAATGTTTCACTTCCTGTCGTAAAGAGCACCTCTTCAAGACGGGTGATTAATCTCAGAAGAAACTGTTGCACAGCATACAGAAAAATCCCCTTTTTGTTTGGTCTTTTCTACCCACAGGCATCTTCCCTTCCTTCTACTTCTCCAGCAAATTTATTGTGGATGGCTTAGAGAACAGTAAAGCCCAAACTGATTGTTCCTGGGATAGTTTTTTCTTCAATGCTGCGTCTTCACGGGAAGTGAATTTGCCCGCCACACCCTGCCCAAGAGTGAGGCGGAGGAGAGCTCCAGTCGGATTTGTGTTAGTTACTGCCTTGTCTGAACTGGCCTGATACAATAATCCTATGAAAAGAGCAGGGTTCATTTCCAGACACGGGTGCAGAGCGGGACCGGTGAAGGGCGTCCTGCCCAAGCCAAGTCACAAGACTCCTTTTCCGATACCCCCAAAGGTCCCCAGCCATTGAGACCTTTTCTTCTAAGACGGCTTCCAGCTCCTTGCTAGTCTCTTTGCCACCTGTTCACAGGATGATATGTCCATCTCATTTTTCACTTGGCTCTCCTTCCCAGGTGAATGATTTGGCTACTTGGAGCGCCATCTTCGGAAGCACTGCCTTCTGTTATGCACCACCGACAGCAAATACTTCAAGACTGAGTCATTGCCGCTGCCTTTGTGGAGGTGGCCGGTGGCTGCTTTGTCTCCAGTGGTTCATTGCCCTACTGCCAAGGAAGTCCTTGCTGGGCAAGCTGGGAACACACTGTCTGTCGGAAGAACATCCCCTTCAGGAGCTGCAGTTTGTGCCAGGCTTCGACAGTCTCCACAAAGGCGCACAGGGGCGACCCAGGGGAAAAAAAGAATGACAAAAAATCCCAAAACCTGACTGACATACACTGCCCGGGAGTTTTCTGTTATAGCATGCTGTCTTCTGGCAACTGACAAATGGACACAGGGCCACACAAGAGGAATCTGTTTCAATGAGGAAAACTGTGTGCCAAATAAGAAACGAGATAGAATAATAAAGCTGGATCGAGGAATTCTGTGGAGTTAGAAAGTCATAAAACATTTATGGGAAAATCCTTCACTTGGGGAGAGTCTGATGGTTGAAGAAGCTTGGGGTAGGGGTGGGGGCAGAAGTAGTGTTTACTGAGTTAGTTAAGACATTTCCCTTGGTTAGTACCTCAGTGTTTAAGAAGAGGTGAGAGCGTTTGGGCCTGACGTGAGGGAAACGTTTCAGAGAGCAGAAATGAGGCAGGCCAAGTTATGTTGATGGGATCAAGACCTGAGCAGATGAAACCTACAGCAACAGTCGTAATGATGAGCCGCTCTATATGGCCTCAGAAGGACGGGGATGTGGTGCCCTGTGTGCTCTATCTGGCCGTATAATCTCTGTGAGGAAGAGAACACTGGGACAAACCGTAGGAGGAGAAAGACAGCGCTGGACAAAACCGGGAAAACGTTTTATTGCTATTGACTCAGTTCCACAATTATACAATTGTCAACTGTGAGGTCATAGATTTAACAAGCTGTTTCACTCACAGGAAAACGACTTGAGAGGAATTTAACCTTTTTTTTTCCCTCCTTGAGAGCTTTTTTTTTAAATAAACTTTATTGAGTTTGCTATTTGGTAACTTCATATATATATATATATATATATATATATATATATATATATATATATAGTATATTCCAATTACTTTAGGATTAGAAATGCTTCTTTCTTACCCTTTCTAATCTCTCATCTCCATTTCTCCCCCATACCTCCTCACAAGTCTCCCATATTTACGGGGGTTTTGCTGCTGGTGTTGTTTTTTAGGCCCACTGAATTTAAACAGGACTATCTGTGTGACAGCAGGGTTGAAACTATCTACTGGAGTCCGATGTTCTCCAGAAGTCAGCAGCTGGTCAGGAAGCAGTTTGATCCTGTGAGCCCTTCCTGTGAGTCCCGCCCTCGTCCATGATTGACTGTTGCCAGGCCCAGTCTTGTTACAGGCCCATTGCTGGTGCCACAACAGCTGTGAGGTCTATCTGCGCTGGCTGGTTCTGCCATGCCCGGAAGATGGGCTTTTACAGGACTTCTCCTTTAACCTCTTAAAGAGACTTTAAGGGAGTATTTATCACGGCCTTCAGTGTTCTGAGCATGCTTGCTGCCCAAAGACAGCAGAATTATCCCCTCAGGCCACAGACTACCTCAGACAGGGCATACTTTCTGGCCTCTCTTCATAATGGATCCAAAGGTTTTCCGGGCTTTGCCTGGGAAGGAGCGAGGAGGCTGGAGGCCACCACCCAGTGCGTCCAGATCTCTGCTTCAGTTCTTACCTAGCCTCTCCACTTGACGTACTACGGGGACTTTTGACAAAGGCTGCCTCGTATAGGAACTTTCCTGCGGCAGGTCAGTCACACAGATTGACAAACCACCAACAGGATGTAGCTTCTTATTGTGGAGAGAGCATGACCCACGCAGAAAGGAATGGATAATTGTGAAAAGGCTATTTTTATACTTGATACAGAATTTGAGACTTTTTGTCAGCTCATTTAAAAAAATGACAAGCCGGCATATGAATCAAAGTTCTGCCCGGATTAGAAGCAGATGCTTTGTTGAGCGGGACGCCTCTCTCCTCCGTTACAGTCCCCATCCCACGCTCAGGCATTTGGTGGCAGAGTTGAAATTGTGCAGGCTGAGCATGTCAAGTCAGTACGTGCTCTAGCATTAAGTGACTTTGGAAAAATGGCTTACCCACGCTGAACCCCAATGATCTTGTTAGTGATAGGGGTGCGCACAGTTTCTCAACGCCAAGTCTGCTTGTGAAGATCACCAGGGAGCACAGAGAGAAGGTCTTCCAGAGCTTGGAGGTCTACTGAAACCCAACACGAGGCTGGCATCCCGAAGATCACAGCTTCCCTTGCACAGAGGGACCAAGCGACTGTAAAGACGTACGGAGATAAGTGCCGCCATTTTTAGTGCCTGTTGCGAGTGTCTCTGCATTTCTGGTTTTCAAGGGGCCTGCTTCTGAGTTTCAGAGTCTTTTTAGATTTCTTTAAGAGGCACCGGGTTCCTTACATTCTGCTATTTTTTTTTCCTGGAAAAGCCTTTCCTGGCCGTTTTTATGGATCACATGGTAGCTGGTTTCCATGAAGGGCAGTGAGGGGTTAACTCTCAGCCCCTCTTATTACTCCCAGTAATTGAGATTTTATAATTACTTCCATCAAAGGTATGCGGGTAAGGCCATGCAGGAAAAAAAAAAAAAGTACTTGATTTCCACTGAGAAATTTCATAAATCCCAGGCCCTATATTCTTCAGCTTTCAGGGTCTGTAGATCAATTTCATTAAAACCAAGACGCATAATGAAAAAAACAAAGCTGATTTGCCCTAAAACCCTTTTGTCTTCTGCTGAAGAGATACAAAGACAGTGAAGTTTGTTTCTATGTCCCTTTGCCCTTCACTTAAGATTACATTCCTTTGCCTTGTGCCAAATTTAGGCAGGGTTGGGGGCGGAGAGAATGGACACTAGGGAGATGTTTATACTATATTCACTCAATCTCCCCTTCAGTCTTTATTGTAGGACTCTGGGCTCTCTGTAGGCAGGAGAGAATTTTGAATGAACTCAGCTTTTAGTGACCAGGAGTGGGGACATAAAAGGAGCTTTTCAGCCTCTCTGGTTACAGAGATAAGTACAAAGGATTGCTGGCACTAAGTCTGGTAATAGCTGCTCTAAGTACTGACCATGATTGAAATCTCTGGATAACTGATTCTGGGGAGGCCGGAATATTTATCAGCCCATTAGGAGAAGCTGTTTCTTGCTGATAAGACGCCTCCAACCAATGAGGTCCACCTGAAGACAGGGATGAGGCTGGTCTTGATTTACAGCCATTTGCACGGAGAGCAAATAAATCTTGTCTTTAAGAACAGCATGAGACCTTCATCAGCAAAATTACATACCATAGCCCGGGGCAAACCTAGGGAATGCTAAGGAGAAAGAGTGGGTGCGCACCCCCGTGTATACGGTGACTGGAAACTGCACTTGGGCTTGGCTCATGATGTTAGGATTTTACTGGTATGGAGGCCAAGGAAGTACAAACAAGAGGCACAAATAGATCTAAAAAGGGAAATCACTTATTTTATAACATGTGACTGCAGAGCCTGTCCTTGGTCATGTCTGTGGAGGAAGAAACTGCAATACAGTCAGGACTGAAGTGGAAACGAATACTAACAGAGGGGCCATCTACCTGAGTCTTGTTTTCCATGAAGTCTTCCACCCTGTGAAAACTAACAGCATCTTTCAAACTTTAGCCTGGCCTTGCTGGGCCCACCTGGCCTTGCCTTTACTGCCGTTTCTTCTTGTATCTCCTGTTTCTCTTTGTCGACATTTTGGCTTTTACAGAAATGAATTAACTTTTTGCGAATTTTGAAAAACGTACTACTTTAATTAGCTTTGAACATTGAAACTTCCTTCTAGATATGTTCTATTTCTAGGGATGAAATTGGGGTTCAGCAGAGACTGTGCTGGTGGTTGGGAATGGGAGGCAGATCTGCAGCAAGGCTCCTGGTAGAGCCCCACTGCCTCTGAGGGAACCCCTTTCTTCCCTCTCTTTGCCTGATTAGCTCAGAAGCCCCCAGATTTCCTTTGAATTAACATTACTCTTCTTCACTTGTTCTAGGCGCAAACCATCCATTATCCAGCACTTGCCCAGAGGTTCCTCTGAGAAAATCAATTTCTGATAGATGCTAGAAGCTATGCAGTTATTTTTTTTTTCACTCAGAATGTTAGATTTTTATCTCTGGATCAAACCAGGTCACCAGAGAAATGGTTCTTTGCATCTTACTGGTTTTCACTCCCCCGGAAGACTCATTTCTACTAAAATTATAAATGCAGAGTTGGTGTTTTGCTGCGAGGAGGCTTTCAATCTGCTCTGAACACCCTTCCAGTAAATAGCTCCGTGTATCATGTATGCTGCTGCCCTTCGAACGTGGATGCCTCTGACCAATCACGTCTGTGCTCCAGAAGAGTGCTTAATTCTTCCTTAAATTGTGTGTGTGTGTGTGTCTATCTGTCTGTCTGTCTGTCAGTCAGTCGGTCATCAGTTGTTTGGCCATTTTTGGAGTTTCTGACTGTCATTGGTATTTAGCCCCAACTAGTTTCACCTTGTTCTTGCAGGTAGCAAAAGAATGGCAGTAACTAGAGGGCCTGGATTTGAACTCTGCTTCACTCTCTCCTCCACCCTCGAGACTGGCTGCTTTAGTAGATACAGTAGTAGATCCACATGCCTCGGTTGCCGGGGAGCTTTAAGATGCAAAGTGCTGGGGGTGTGCCGAGCACGCCTGTCGCCTGTCATCAGTATGTGGGAGGCTGGGGCAACAGATTGTGAGTTTGAGGCCAGCCTGGGAGACCCTGTCTCAAAAATAAAACTGAAAAAAAAGGAAGAAAAGAAAAATATAAAGTGCTTTAATAAATATAGAATAATTTTGATATAAAGGAAAAGTAATATTATTACTAGCCTGATCAGTTTCTTTTCAAAGATTATTTTTATTATGTATATTTTAGTCAGCCACTTTAAATTTCTTTGATAAGGAATAGGAAAGCATTCTAGAATGTAAGAATTTAAATAGAGACCGACCCAAGGTGACAATCTATTCAACTCCAATTGACACTCTATTACTTAACTTCCTTGGATGTTTTTGATCAAACTGCTCTTTGCCTGTATTATTTTGGATAATTACAGCCATCTCTCTATTCCATGTGAGCAGACTCTCCCAATTTCTTCTTCCCTTCTTCCCTTCTTCCCTCTTTTCCTCTTTTTTTTTTTTTTTTTTTTTTGAGACAATGTCATGAAACTCAGGCTGGCTTTGAACACAGACATAGCCAAGCAGAGATTCCGGGCTTACCCGCCATGCTCTGAGGTGCTGGCGATCAAACCCAGGGGTTCACACACTAGGTAAGAAGCGCTACCCTGGCTGAACTGACTGAGCTAACTCCGCGGCCAAATCCTGATGTCTTTTTTTAATACTGTGCTCAGAGGTAAAGCACCTCGTGGCTTAACATTAGGATGAACGCTAAGAATAATGGAAGACTCGGGAACCTCTCTTGGTACCCTTCGCTTTCCATCCTGCCATTTTCCTGATGCTGGAGGTTGCAAGTAGGATCCTGCACACGCTACCCTAGCCATCTAGCACTGAGATATACCCACGGCCCTCTTTTTACTCTTCATTTCCACACGAAGTCTAGGCAGAACTTGAATGTGTTCCTCACCTCCCTCAGCCTCCTAAGCTGTTATGATTTCAGTCCTGCGCCTCTAAAACTGGCCCATCTTATTATAGTGGGTGCCTCTGGCATTTTTAAAATGGCAGTGATGTCCTGAAGGAACCACAGCCTGAGTGCGAACTCAGATTCCTGCTATGACACTACCTCTCCCGGTAGTCTCCCCTGAAGAGCAGCTGTCGATCTCCCTCTGATGAATCTCAGTGAGTTGGCTCTGTCCCTGCAGAGATCCCTGGCCCCCCAAGAGCTGGGCTTCGCCACAGAAGGAGTAGAATCTGAACGGACGGTTCTTTTACAGCGCGCCTTATCCCTGCTCAGTTCCGCGTCTTCCAGCACAGACATTCCAGGCACTAGATTCTCTGGGCAGGACTGGCTTTAAAGCCCTTGCATCGGGCTAAACAGATAAAATATTAAGCACCAGTGTGCTCCCTAAATCATTAGCACTGGGTCCACAGGTAATGAATTCAGCCCGAGGCTATTTGGGGCCTGTTGTTTTTATCTTGCACCTCCAGCGCTCGCTGTTCAGTAATGAACTCTCCCTGCCCAGGACGATGGCGCCTATCCTCTGTCCCCAGAAGACTCAGGGTGTCTTTTCTGTCAGATGCTCCAGGCCTCAGGGCTCCAGGTCCTCTATCAGAGGCAGAGAGGAGGAAAATACACAAGTCTGTTTTCACTGATGAGAAAACGATCTCTTAAGACAAATTACTGATTTGACACATTTTTGAAGATTTTTTTTAAAATCTCTAATGACCCCCAATCCACCCCCAGCCCCCTGCTCCCAACTTTTGCCCGGCGATCTTGTCAACTTCCAATATCCAGGAGGATAACTATATGTTTCTCTTTGGGTTCACCTTCTTATTTAGCTTCTCTAGGATCGCGAATTATAGGCTCAATGTCCTTTATTTATGGCTAGAAACCAAATATGAGTGAGAACATCCCATGTTCCTCTTTTTGGGTCTGGCTTACCTCACTCAGGATAGTGTTTTCTATTTCCATCCATTTGCATGCAAATTTCAAGAAGTCCTTGTTTTTTACTGCTGAGTAGTACTCTAATATGTATATATTCCATACTTTCTTCATCCATTCTTCCATTGAAGGGCATCTAGGTTGTTTCCAGGTTCTGGCTATTACAAATAATACTGCTATGAACATAGTTGAGCATATACTTTTGTTGTATGATAGGGCGCACTGGGGAACTGGAAGTCTCTGGGATGGAGTAAATTCCATTTATTAAATTGTCAAGGAAATTTACTTTGTGACATTTGTGATCATAGTTCTGTTTGCGCGCGTGCTCGCATGCATTCGTGAGCACACACACACACGCGTATCTCTCTCTTGTGGTTGGTTTTATTAGACTTTTTATGTTACCTTTTGTTATATGAACATCATACGGTCTAAATATCCAGTATTATTTGCCATGTATATCTCTGTATCAGGACTCACAAAGTCAGCTACTATTCACTCCTGATTGGAATTCTTTTTTTTCTATGAAAAAATTTATTGCTTATAATTTTTAATTGATTTTTATTGAGCTCCACATTTTTCTCTGCTCCCCTCCCTTTCTCTCTCCTCCCCTTCAACCCTCTCCCAAGGGCCCCATGCTCCCAATTTATTCAGGAGATCTTGTCTTTTTCCACTTCCCATGTAGATTAAATCTATGTAAGTCTCTCTTAGGGTCCTCATTGTTGTCTAGGTTCTCTGGGATTGTGATTTGTAGGATGGTTTTCTTTGCTTTATGGACTTCTAAAGGCCTTTTAGTTTAATTCTCTGAATCAGACTGAGGGACTGCAGAGGTTGTATTTAAGAAATTATCTTCAGATATACAAATCAGTAAGCCAGTGTGCAGAGCGCTGGGCTAGCTGGTTATTAAATCCGGAAGAATACTGTGAACATACAGAAATAAGAGTGCGAATGGGGTGGGAGGGCTCTATTCTGATGTGCTAAGATGATAAATCCATTTGAGGATAAATACATATGGCCAAGTGCTGAGCAGAGACTAAGGCAGCGGGGCAGAGCCATTGAGAGAGCTGATGGATGAGTTTGCCTTCAGAGATTATCAAGTATCAGAATGCTTCTGCTGTGATGGAAATCTCAGGCCAGACCTGTTGAAGTGAGGCGGGACCTTGTTTCTGGAGGTAAGGAGACATTCCAGGCGGGCCTGGTTTCAGGTAAAGCGTTGCTTCCCAGGGTACCAGGGCCCAGTCTGTGCATCTTCCGAGCCGGCTCTACACTCACTCTCAGGAGAGTTGGATGATTTCTGAGACTTCATGGAGTTTACAGGTGGTTATAGCAATTAGTTACACTTAATATGTTCAGTTAAGGCTAAGGTATTTTATTAAGAGCTGGGCACCACAGATCCTGAAAGGGAAAAGTCACATTTTCTCCCCTATGTGGAAGTTAGATTAAAAAGAAAAAAAGTCCCAAGAGGGAAGAGGAAGGGACCAGTACAGTGGGGTGAATTTAACAAAGAAAATAATGTCAACGTAAGAAAATATCACGAAGGCTAGCAATATGACTCAGTAGGTAAAATGCTCACCTCACAAGGATGCCTGTAATTCAGTACCTGGGTGGTTAAGGCAGAACATTATTGAATTCAAAACCAGCTTGGTTTTGAATATAGTGAGACTTTATTTCAAAAGACAATCTCTCCCTACTTCTTTATCTTTCTACCTTCCTCCCCTCTCCCCTTTTCTCTTTCTTCCTCCTTCTCTTTCCTCTTTCTTCCTCTCTGTGTTTTGGCTCTCCTTCCAGTTCTAGAGATTTAATTTAGGGCTTCACGTATGTCAGGAAAGTGCTCAATCACTGAGTAGCAATGCCCACCCCCCACCTAAGAGGTAGTTCCATGACTTTTCTCTGAACCAACCAGAAGGTCTTCTAGCTCTGATTTGCCAGTTTAAGTCACATGGCATCCATTGCTTAGGGTATGGAGCCAACTATTCTATTATGTTTGTGCAATCAAGCGGGTACTCAAATCAGAATGTTGCAAGTTGGTAAAGGAAGTGGGATAAATGGAAGACAATGAACCAAATCCTAGTATCTACTCTACATGGCATGGCCAATAGTAATGGCAACAGAGGGAAAAGTGCATTAATACAAAAATTTTAAATAGCCTTTAAATGATGCCATAGCCCAATGAATGAGTAATAGACTTACGTGCACATCTTCTAAAATCATATACATTCTTCAGAGAAGATATAGTAGCGAAAGCCCTATACATTGGCTGCGATGGAGGACTTAAGATGTTTCTAGAAGGAGTTTTCAACGAAGTTTAGAGACATTACTATGAAAGCCTATTGGTGCACCTTTTTTTTTTCTTCTAGCTCTCATATTTCCCACCCTGAGCAGGAGCACTTGTAATAAAAATTAATCAAACAAACAAACCTGAAAAGCAAACATAAATCAAGCCAGCAGCACCACAAGAGCTGAATTAGAGAATTCCCCAGGCAGTGCCTGTCTAGGTGATGGTCATTCTTTCTTCCCCAACCTTCAAAGCCATTTATAAGAATTGTACACATGAATAAGAACACGGTCTGAGAGCAATATGCATATAGCTGATGGGCTGTGAACTCTGGTCTGAGGTTGTATGCTTTTCATAAACTAAAGGAGGGGTGCTTTTTTAGATATTTCTAGATCTTCGCAGAGTCCTTTGAAGAGGAACAAAACATGCCAGCCCTGAGCAGTGCTGAAGCCTGCAGTCTCAGCGCACTGGTCACCAGGGGCATCTCCACTGCCCGCAGTCCCGGCGCACTGGTCAGCATGGGCACCTTCGCTGCCTGAATCATGTGCCCCAGCTCTTCCTGGCCTTGGTCCACACTTAACTAGGTTCAGCCTTTGGGGAAGCCCTCCCCATTTCCTTCCTTAGCCCTCTTTCCTAACGTCCTCATTGTTTTCTTTGCAGCACATTTTTAGCATTGGGAATTGCTGTGCTTTCTTCTTTTGCCTATTTCTCAATACTGGGACTATGCTCTTAATAGGCCATGGTCTTCTTTACATTATTCGCTTCATAGACCGCTGCTGGCACACAGAAAATGATGACGTGTTTGTGGGTGCAATAGAACACAGGAATAACAAAGTGTATTGGGAATCAACCAGGACCCAGGTTGCCAACACAGATGGTGACATGAAGCATTTCTACCGTGGCAGGGTCTCCAGGACCTTTTGTGTAGTAACCTTGTCTGGCAATCTAGTGACATCAGCAGAACCTTTCTAAGATTATCTTAAAAATACCATCAAAGATGCACTTTTGATTACATTTTCAAATAAAATAGATTATGTGGGACATAGTGATAAAAATGTTTGTGATATAGTAATACATATGATTCCTTATTAATGTAGAAAATAAAACTCACTGATAGATCTAGAAACTACCATGACTTCAAAGTAATGATAAGAGTCAGTTATATTTTGGGATTCTCTGATATGACCAGAAGATGTGTGGGATTTCTTTGGTACCAAAGTTATAGATATGATAAAAATTCTCATAGCTTGTTATCTATTACTGTAAATTTAACCAAAGGCTAATAAAAATGAAGATGCCCTATTTCCCCAACCTAAGTGCATGTTTCCCTTGAATTCTATGCACAGAACTTTTATGGGGACCATTAGGAATCTCCATATAAAGCCCTTAAACTCCATAAATCTGCTAGGACTGAGAACGAATGGTAGAGCTGTATGCAGCTCAGCTACGGAGATGGATTACTTCTTGCCCTTCACAGAGTTTTGAGCCAAAGATCTTAAGTACCACTAAAGAGAGCTCCTGACCTGGAGACCCCACATATACTGTTACTGTGCTATTTGGATGAGTGAGGGAGCAGACATTTATAGACCAGATGCTGTTGCAGTTCAACGGCTCAGCTCAGGTCAGGAGCAGTAAGACATGGGGTGAGGTTAGGACATCAGGCAGCTCTCATCCACAGCATTCGTACACACCACATCACACCTCCCCTTGTCAGGAGAAGAACCAGTTTATCTTGAATTTTACCTTTTCTAGCAAACATTAAAATATAAAAGCCATGCTCATGATACACTTATCATCCTAACATTATGTTTTATGATTATTTGTCTTTGTTTTTGTGGTTTATGTAAATATGGGAGAAGAGACCTGCTCTAGTTTAGAAAGGTGTGAAAGAATTGTATATTTCATTATTTTCTTGTCATTTTCTATCAGAAACTGCACACTATCCTGTAACAGAAAGTCCCCCAAAGAAACAAAAGTTTAAGGTTGACTGTCCCTCTTCAGCTCACTAGGAAGGCATTTATCCAACTCACAGGACTACAGAAGCCCACCTGTGATCCTCCTCCAGCTGAAAAATGAGGCAGTGTGAGTGCTTGCATCCATTTCAATAAGGCTTTCAAAGAGATGTTTAAGAATTTACTTCCTGCCGTGACCCCGGGACAGACTGTGATCCTCACACCACTTTCCCTTCGCTCTTCTCAGGTATCATTAAGAATTTAGAAACATAGCTATAACTTTTAAGTTTTTTTTTCACACATTTTGAAGTATACTTACATTTAATATGAGGGTCTTATTTTGGGGACATTTTTGGTATTATCTGCACTAGCAAGGGTAAGATTTTCTTTCATTTAGTTTGACACATGCAAGAATGAATATACAGATGGTTTTGTTATGATACCAAGCAACAACAAGAACACCAACAACTACTACTACACACATATACTCAAAGTTTATTTCATACATTTTTTTCTGTCGTCCAACACAGAGATGTCTGTTGATTACAGTTATTATAGATCATGGCCAATGGATGCTTTGTCTATCTTGACTTACGCTTCTGGTGATCTTTACAGCACCAACTAGGAAGTGTGGAGATCCCGACTGGTTCAAAGCATGACACATCTTCTCTGACATTTTTCCATTAAGGAAAAGAATCACAGCTACAGCAAACTTCAAACAGCAGAGATGTACATGTCTCCTATGTACATGGCATGAGGAAAGCTGGACATGCATGTGAAAGGCCCACTCTCTGGTTATCGGCATAGGTGACTCTCCAGATCTATAGGTTTCACCACTATCTTCATCAGTGTCCCATTGCTGTGAAGAGTCACCATGACTGTGGCAACTCTTATAAAGTAAAACATTTAATTGGGGCTGACTTACAGTTCAGAGGCTTAGTCCATCATTATTATGGTGGGAAGCATGATACTGCACAGGCAGACATGATGCTGGAGAAGGAGCCAAGAGCTACATCTGGATCAGCAGGCAGTAGGAAGAGAGTCACTGGGCCTGGCTTGAGCTTCTGACACCTCAAAGCCACCCTCAGTGACACAGTTTCTACTCCAACAAGATCATACCTCCTAGAAGTGCCACTTCATATGGGAGCCATTTTCATTCAAACCAGCCAAACTACCAAGAGTTGAAAATATTTGAGAGGAGAAATGTACCTGCACTGAATGTTTACAATGCAGTTCCATAACTATTTATATCATTTTTATATTGTATTTTATACTATAAGAAATCTAGGTAGGATGTAAGTATATAGAAATATCCTGGGAGTGGTCTGTACAAATTCTAGCCCATTTTATGTAAAAAAAAGTTTGCAATCCCTCTGGGAAGAACTGGCCACTTTCCCTGAGAGATGGAGTATGTGCGCCTCAGATGGATGGACCCTGCCCTCAACCCTCAGGTCCTCTCTCTGAGTAGTCCTCAATTCTCTGCTAGGTCCTGGTAACAAGACTGGTCACAAGGTGAACTGGAGGACTATGCCTCCCCTGAGTGCTGGTTCGTATGCTTAGCTTGCTGTGTAGCCTCTTCTGCTGCTGGCGCAAGGGTATTTTAAAACCACACAGTCACAATCTGTTCAGTGGTTCCCCTGGCAACACAGCTCTCCCCAAAGCGTGGTCAGCTTCCCAGGCATTTGGTTCTAGTTAGACATGCGCTAAGGGCTTTCTACTAATTCTCTTTTCTAATATGGTTACTAGGTAGTCTTCATGGACCCTCACTCTTTCTCCACTTGATGTAAATTCTTTGTAGTTGTCAGAGTTTGGAACAAAACCTGCTCTTCTTTTCCTCCTCCTGAATGTTTTTGTCTCTTTGGGTGGAGTTCTTGG
>JABTXL010002442.1:423877-501850 GCA_025134845.1 Neodon shergylaensis
CTCTCCTTCTTTCTCATTGTTACTTTAAACTCAGATTAAGCATCCCAAGTAGTGCTGTTCTTAAGCCACCAGAGATGCTAATAGATTCTCCCCCCCCCAACCCCGAAAGCTATTACTGAGAAGAAAGCAGGTAGTAAGATTCCTAGCGAAGTAATCCTCTCATCTCAGTTCCCTACTCTTCTGTAGTCCTTCAGGCTTAGAGTAGAGAAGCCACGAGCAGGATGAGACATCTTCACCATTACATCCATTGTACTCCCATTACAGTAAACATAAGAAAACAGCAAAAACTGGACACAGTCTAAATTTCCATCAACAGACTATTGGGGAAATAGATATGGCAAATACACACAATGGACTAGTACTCAGCCACAGGAATATGTGTAATCTTTCTTTTGTGACAGCGTGGAACTGGAGATTATTATATTAAATAGAATAAACTATGTACAGGAGGACCAGAGGTTCTGAACACAATTGTTTTTGATCTTTATATAAAATGGAATAAACTATGTACAGGAGGAAAAGAGGTTTTGAATACAATCATTTGCAAAGTCCCTAAAGGTGGATGTCCTAGAAACTGAGAACTGAATGGTTGTTCTGGAAGTTTGATTAGGAGGAAGAAAGGTCGGTAAAAGACTGATTAATGGGTACAACATTATAATCAGTTAGGAGAAATAAAATCTGGTGTTCTATGGCACAAAATGATGATTATTTTAAAATGATAGAATAGTATACATTAAAAAATGCCCAGAAGATACGATTTTGAGTGCTTTTGCTACAAAGAAACAATGATTTGAGCATTATACATTGCATACATGCATCAAAACATCACATGTAATCCTATATATGTGCATTTATTAATAACTATAAATAAATAAAATGTAAAAGAAAAGCTCATTTCTTGTCTCTTTATCTACCCTTGGTTATTTATAACAAGAACCATATATTTGTAAGAGAGTAAAGTATATTTTTTCTTCAGGACTCTGATATGCCTTAGAGACTAGCACTCCACAGAGTCTGCTTGGCAGGAGAGCCTCTGCATGTCTTCAGTTTTTCATACTGTCCACAGCACAGCCTCTCTTTAGCAAGACCCTAAACAAGCCTGAGGTCTGGTCTCTCTTGTCTGTGGAGTACAGGAGCAGAGGAAGGAGATGGGAAGAAATCCCTGGAACACAGGAGTAATCTGACATGGAAAAGGATAATTTCCTTGATGGTTGTGTTTGTGGTGATGAAAAAATGGACAAATTCCGTGGGCATTAGAGCCCTGTCCATGTATAAAAGTGTGATTCTTCTTCCACAGAATGCTCCCAGCCAATTAATGATGTTCTTCTACATGGAAGACAGACTTTTTCTTTCAGCTCAAACTTACAAGCTCATAAGACACTCTCCCCACATATGTTTCTGTGTTTTGATGTCCCCTTAAAACTCATGTTGTAATTTAATTGTCATTATTAATTGCCAGTATCAGGAAGCAGGACATTTGAGAGATGTTAAGTCTTGAGAGCTTTGATGGCAATGGATGGATGGATGGATGGATGGATGGATGGATGGATGCTGTTATCTTGAGAGTGGATTGATTATTATGAGAATAGGTTCTTAATAAGGGAGTCGGTTGGCTGGATTTTCTGCACATGCTTACTTGCAACTCCACCACATTATGGTGCAACACTGACAAGACACTTCCCAGGAGCTGGTACCATACTCAGATCTTCCTCATCTCCGCTACTATAAGTGAAATAAACTTATATTGCAACTGCTCTGCAGTTCTAACTGCCGAAAATGGGGGAAGTCACAACACCATCACAACTATTAGCTTGTTTTGAAATCAAACTATACATATTTTTGTGTGTGTCAAGTCAAGTAACATCATTAATTTTTAGCCTGGCCTTTTAGGAAATCAATAATATTATAACGATGATTCTTCTGGTTTCTGTTTAAATACAGGTTCTGAGGACCAAGTGTTATTTTAGCTGCAATAGAGTACTCAGTTTCTGCTATATATTGTTACAGTCTTCAGGTATTCTTAAGTCATAAAATGAGTGAACCATCACTGAACTTAGATATCAATAGAGTATTTTTCAACTTTAAATTGCATTGAGTGCAATCAGAGAGTGGGGAATTCTTCAGTATGATTTAGTGTATGCTCTATGTGTAAGCACTGACAAATCACTGTACACTAGCAACTGCAATGTTACCATGGAAAACCAAATTAGAGCGGTTTATAAATTCAGATGAGTGGGCGTATGAAAGGAAAATAAGCAATTGAATTTGGTAAGCGATTTGAATTTTAAATACTTTTGAAATGATGTTAAAGCATGCGCAGTATCATGACTTTCCTAAAGTAAAGTCGGAATGAAAACCATTAGAAGGGACCTTGGAATCTTGTTTCGTTTAGAACAAAAGTTTTCATTTCAGAACGCAGCTAGTCACATTTATTTGTAAACAATTAACTGGTTCAAATCCACCGAGGTTTTCTTTTTGTTATTCTTTAAGAGACTTAGTTTGCTCATATATTTAATTACAAATTACTGTCCTGAATTGTCTGTAAAATAGTCTTTGCTTGATATAAAACCCGGCTGTTTATTTTCACCACTCCAGAATGTCTCTATGGAAATTGAGAAGAGTCCTTAATCACAGCACTTCTACAAAGTACCCAAAAAACACAAAAAATATCCACTCAGCTGCCCGTTTTCCTACTCCTGGATATTCATGGTGCATTCTTTTGTGAGATTCCAGTGTTGTCTTTATGGAACAGGCTATAGGTCACAGAGATCTTTGGCCAGAAAAACCCTCTGTGTCTCTTGCACCAATACATGCATGAAATGATGACTTGATAGATCTCTCTGATAGAGGTTTTTCCATTTTATTTAATGCCTGTTCATCTATGACTGAATGATTAGCCTACCAACTCCATTTTTCATTTTCTGCATGTCTGACTTTCAAAATACATATACCAAATGACAAGGGGAGACTAGTAGCCTACGCCCTGCTTACCTCTTCTTGGTTGTAGTGAGGATAGAAAAAATTAGAACACATACAGTCTTTAATCAAACACTCTCTGTGCACTTTTAAAGGATATCTTGAGGCATTGTCCTTTTTTGATTTGGGTGAGAGAAAGATAAGACATAATGCTTGTTTTTGAGGATCTTGGAGCCTAGTGAGGAAGAGCTAGATGTAAACTCTGGGTACCAACTACATAAGAGGTGATAATCCTTGGTACCAGCTACATAAGAGGTGATAATCCCTGGGTACCAGCTACGTAAGAATTGGTAAACTCTGGGTACCAGCTACATAAGACCTGGCAAACTCTGGGTACCAGCTACATAAGACCTAGCAAACTCTGGGGACTAGCTACATAAGACCTGGTAAACTCTGAATACTAGCTACATCAGAGCTGGTCATTTGTATTTTAGATGAGTTTTAGCATTTCATGTGACTACTGTCAGAGTTTAGTACAATTCTAGAAAGAGCTGTAGAGTTCACAAGGTTTCATCTTATCAATAATTTTTCTGGTTTGATTGAATACTTAAACCCCTTCATTCCTTTCCAGAGAGCAAAATAAATAATCTTTACTTTAAAATGACTTACTATAATATTTCCTACTTAGAAGTTCTTCCTTGGCCTAGATAATGATTTCTTTGGGGCTTTAACTAAGAAAAGAATGGTTGGAACATTGATTTACAATCGTTTTACTCAGCTGTCAAGATACACAAGATATTTAATGGGCAGTTCAACTGACAGAGAATTTATTCTCACAATCAAAGGTTTCACTGGGTTAACGAGCTCTTGCAAAAATTATTGTAGATGCTGCCTCTTACCTGAGGAGATGCAGGAATCTGTGCACATGGAAGACAAATATCAAATCATTTTTAGGCAGGTAAGCAAGCTTATTATCCCATGTCTCCATATTTATGCATAAGCATGGACAACAGAGGAAGTACACCAAAAAGCAGACTTTGAGTCCAGTATCAAGAAGAGGACCTCAGAATGATACATTGTAAACCTAGAACTTGCAGGTTTGGTGACAAGAGATATGCCCCTATGGGACTCTATGACAATAGTGAAGTACCCGTGTTTCATGTACCTGTATTGTGAGGCATGTAGAGAAAACCATAAAAGCACCTAGAATCCTTCAGTTCTAACTAAAGGCATCGGCCACATTGACAAACTATAGCATAAAGTCAGGAGTCGTCTGACTTGAAGCATATGTACACCTTGAGCTATTTCTCCTCAACACAAAATTTATTAATTTTTACATTTCAATCATTGTTTTAGCACCTTCTCCAGTCAAAATAAAAAGACAGCAAAACAAGGCCACTCCCTGTGTAAGTACTGCAGTTTCATGGTTGGTTAAAGCTCTCCTCACTGGCATGTATGTTGGCTGCCATGTCTGCTTGGGCATCTCAGCACCCATGATAGGTCAGCTGTTACTGTGAACTATACAGATTATGGGGTTCAGCATCAGGTGACCCTTCTGCTAAATCTTCTTTTTGAATCCAAACAAGTCCAGAGCTACAAAGACAGTACCGTTCCTGGACCTGTGCTGAGACAGACCACTTGCTTCCCTCCTCTTGGCATTAGGCATCACTTGCTAGACTTTCTGTGTCCTGTCCTGAGGACACTGGCTCTTTGCTGGCTGTTGAAAGCCAAGTCCGAGTATGTAGACTCCTGTATTAGGACGCACACGGGGGACTATAAATCACTGCGTATGTAACTGCCATTGCGAAGAGGCTGGTCTTTCCCTTCACACACCACATAGGAATCTCAAATCTTGACTGACTGAAGAGGTAGATCATGCATCTATCAAGACACTTCCTAGCAAAGGCAGAAGGAACAAAACCAAGTCCTGTTTCTACTCCTCATTCATAACACGAAAGCTACACAGCAGTCAGTGAAAGCGCTTTGCACAGGAGGTGGGGACTATCTGATGATGGGGAAGGAGGTAATGTCCACCCTTTCCTATTTCTCAAGGATGCAATGAGGACCGTGTCAAGTTCAGGAGCCATCTGCACTTTGAGTGTGGTGAGCCAGACAGACCGACAACAGTTTCTAGCTCTAGGCCTTGAGCCACACACAAAGACTCTGTAGCTGGAGAAGCAAAAAGAACTAGCTAATAAAGGGAAGAGGGGGAGAAGTTGAGAGGGAGTTAGTAGGGGAAGGAAAGTGTGTGGGAGGAACGGGGAACGAGCAGGAGGAATGGGGGTCAGATACACACAAAAGCCGAGACACAAAGAAGGGGTCTCCGTGCCTTGTGCTGTTTCAGGTTCTGCGACTCTGTAGGCCTTTACTTAATCTCTGTCTTTGTGTCTGAAGAGATTCCTGTATAAACTCATAAAAATCATCTCTCTCTCTCTCTCTCTCTCTCTCTCTCTCTCTTGTTTTACTTAACTCAAGTTGCTTTTAGTTGTTTGCAATTTAAGGGTCTTAGCAATTATGAGTGTTTCTTAGAATGGGCTAAGCTAATTTCCTCCCAAATACAATTATAGTTCTCTTTTTCCAGTTCTCAGGAAAAAAACATAATGAATAATCTCCTTGATTTTATGTTTTTCTCCAATAAATTACTTCCCAAACTGTTGGAAATTGTAACCATTTGCGTGGTTGTGAATACTCACAGATGGCCAAATGAGAACGCTGGGAAACGTTAGCAGGAAAACTGAACGGAAAAGCAGTGTCTTGTGTCTAATGCACTGCTCATTGTGTTAGGCATATGGTAATGATTTAGCATTGTGTACATGTATGTATATGCACATACATTTTTATGCATGCAAACCCATAAATCAATGTAATAATGATATTTCCTACTACACAAGCGATACTAGTTCATATTTTAGAATTAAGCAGAACAATAGGTGTTCTTGGCACCTAAAGAGTTTTCGGAGCCATTGTCTTAGATTTACTTAAATCTCCCTGTTTTCTTCATTTTCACCTTCCCAGGCACTGCACCACCATGTTGGCCCCCATCTGCCTTGTCTGGCATCAGTTTGTTCACTGACGGCCAGGTTTCTTACCAGGTTTGCATCTCCATCTGCGACAGCACTGACTGGGTACAGAGCTGACAGCCATTGCTCTTGCCTATCTGGGAAGAGCAGAAGTCCATCACAGTGACCTCAGCAGGGGAGGTGACCCTCAGGGGCCATCTGCCGACTCATGGTCAGTCCCAATAAGGAACTCTCAATAGTTATATGGCTTCTTCATCTGCCTTAGCAATTGTGGGATCTTAGCAATCAGGTCTGGGAGTGGTGTGAGGTATCTCACTTGTAACATGGTTTAATAAGTTGTTTATTGAGGTGTCCATGAATAGCGACCAGATAAAAAAATGATTTTTATCTTGTAGCCTTCAAGGCTGAGCCAATGATTGTCACAACATTTCTATGCTTTAATGAGGAGATAAATGCTAATGTGCTCGCCTCTCATTAAAAAAATCCCTTCTTTATGTAGATGTCTGGCAAGTTCATTATTAATGGCGATTCCAACTTCATTTGCTGAGATTTTAAGAACTCCAGCTTCCTCTTGGGAAGGTCACTTATTTATTTACTTATTTACTCAGACTAATTTGGCTCTTAACAACCTGCTTTTGGGTCTTCTTTATAGCTTGGTGGTTTAGAAAATCACCATAAAGAAAATTTCTTTTATTTTGGTATTTTTTTTTTGTGTGACAAAGTGTCTTTAAAACCATCTTCCACCAAGTATTTACCTCAATATATTTGTAAGGTGTGCTTTTCAAAGAGCTAGCCGGTGAGACAAACAGGAAACAATTTTATGTAGTCTTTCTACTCAATGTTCCCCTTGTCAACACAAACCATCAGTATATTTATCTCCCCCCACTCCTCCACGTGTGTCTAGAGGTTCTCAGCCACGCAGCGAGGATGAAGGATGGGGTGGACTTTATGAAGACCACTTGGGTACCATTTCCCAACTGTTAGACATGACCTCCTTGGCATCCCATTTGCTGACACGCTTGCACTGGAGTGAGTCTCTGGTGTGTATTTTTATAATTGTTGGTGTAAATGATCCTTTTTGTCATAGAAATGGGCTGCATGGTGTCTGAACTCGAAGGTCTTGCTCAGTATCGAGCCGGATAGCTTAGGCTGAAGTTTCTTCTTCATTGTTCAGAATGGATAGGCAGGGAGGCAGCCAAGCAGTCACCAATACATGTTTTTATGACAATCCTCAGATGGGCCTGTGAGCCCGCAGTTTGGAATCACTACTGTAGTATGTGGCCTCTGTATGTGTATATATAATCAAATTCTCTCTCTCTCCTTCATCCATTGGTTCAGCATCTTATAACAGCCCGCTGTACACCCCACATTCATGCTAAGTTTCTTTTGGAAAAACGATTTAATTATGATTGCAAAAGTTATAGCTTTCATCAAAATTAAAAAAACAAAGAAATCAGAAAAGTGGAAATCAAGCCCAAGATGTAAGCAGGGAAGGGGAACGCACAATAGCTCTTTAGAGTGTAAGGAATTGGATGCAGGAGCCTCATTACAGGAGCAACGCGGAAGGGATCTGGAGTTTAGCAGGACTTGGTGAGATAACCCAGTGATATGGACATGAGAGGCTCAGCCCCTAAGCTAAATAAGGAGGGGAAAGGCAGCATCCTGGGAGTTCAGGAGCTAAGTCACTTAGGGATGCTGGAAAGGATGCTGAGGGCATGATGCTTTGATGCTAGCCACGTCTTACATGGATAAAAGGAGGCTTTTCCTGGATAGCCACAGTTCAGCCTTGGTCAAATGAAGCAGCGGGGTTAGTCACTCAGTAATATAGAACAGGGAAAGAACAGAAACATGAAAATAAGACACAGAAATGAATCTGAAGCTAAGAAGGCATTGCCCCTTCCTGTGAATTGCTGTAAGACCTGTGTTTTTAACATTAATCATTTGTCTTTTCATTAGTTAATGATTATGAGTACTGAAGCCAGGTTCTGAGATGAACTAAAAGATATCTCCTTTTATATTCCTGGCCATTCTTCTCCCTTCTCACTATATAGCATGCTTTGTTCAGGATGTCCCTTCTTGTCTACTTTAAACTTTTCTAATAACCAGAGACCTATGTGTCTGTTCCTTTCCTATGGCCCTGTATTCGGTTGGTCTAGTCATATTAAAAGGAAGAACTCACATTAGCAGAAGTGCTCAGTGGTGTGGAGTCCTTGCAGTTCCTTAGAGGACTAGCATTTGATCCCCATACCCAGGTCAGGAGGCTCACAACTGTGTATAACTTGAACACCACAGGGTCCGATGCCCTCTTCTGGCTTCTTGGGTATCTGCGCGTGCGCGCGCACGCGCGCGCACACACACACACATACACACACACACTGAGTTTTTAATGTATCTGTCTGTTTCCCCACACTGATCTTTAAGGTTCTCCCAGGCAGGTTCATATCTTCAGCATTCTGTGTTCATGTGATACTATCCAGTGTGTTAGAGTTGATGGGATGATCGTCAAATGGGTATATATGTTTGGCAAAGACATTGACTGTACCCTGTAAGTAGACTAAATCTTGAAAAAAGGCGAGTCTTCTCTGTAGATTTCTGTGTGATAGCCAGATTGGGGAGATTTCCATTTCAAATAGTATTATAAATGATGAAGCTGGTAGGGGATTTCAAATTAATAAATATTTGTTATACACCTTCCTACAATAGCTTCTCCAGCTCATGGATGCAAATCAGAGGCAGAGGCATGTACAAAGCACATTGCTAACCAATATGGGAACCATATTGCCTGCTTCTGTGCTTAGATTCTTCAGTTTAAAAGTACACAGCACCAAGTAAGTTTACGGGGTTGAGGATGCGAGAGCTGATGCCTCTCAGGATGGACACCTAACCTTCTTTTGATCTGTAAGTAGCAATTTCAAAGCTTGTGATTCTCTGCAGTGCTGTCGTGGCCCGTGCTGACCACACAGGGTGGGGACTGGGATCTCAGCAGGAAGCATCGTCATCTCTAGCTCTGCTCCCGTCCTGTGACTTTACCCGAGTATTTCCGACAGACTTCCTAGTGTTTCCTTCTAAGAATGGGCTTTTCAAACTTAACTTCTGAGAGACCAGATCTGCCATCAGCGTCTTTTCTGGGGCATATTCAATGGACATTTCCGCAGAATTTGAACTCTCTCTTGGGGCAGGACTCACACACTTCCAACACGAGGGTCAGACTGAATATTTGTGGAGTAACTGTAGGCATTGAACAACAGAGGAGGCAGTGTCTTCATTTCCACCAGCAATAGCCTGCAGTGTTGCGCAAGCTCTCTGACGCAGCTTCTTGAACTACAGAATTAAATCTGCAACCACAAAAGAAAGAAGTTGATTTCTCATGGCCCTTGTGTAATTTCAGAAAGGGTTCGGGAAGTCTCTAAATTGAATTTAACTGTTGAGCACAGTCTGAACTTAAAACCCTCATCTGTTTTAAGTAAGCCCCCCTCCCAGACATGGTGTACTCATTCAGGGGCTGAGTCCTAAGTGCTCTGGCTGTAGACATAAGCTCCCGGTGGAAGACCAAAGAACCCGAGGGCCATGATTGCTGCCTGCATCACCGCATTCCTTCTGTTTGAATTCACTCGGCTGAAAACCATGGAGTGGTGGTGAGATGCCCCGAGCACCGCGGGTTACCAAGGTGGGTGGAAAGAACACTGGCCCACAAAAAATGCCACGTTATGATTCAGAGAGGAAAACAGGAAGGTGGGAGGAACAATTGACATTTCTCAACCACTTGCCCCTAATTTCTTAATTCAGAGGGTGTCATCAGCATCCAACGTGAAGCCAGACCCATGGTAATTAATGTTTTCCTTAGTGTCCTGCCACTGGCTAGGCCAATTATCTTCTTGGCACTCAGTCAGCCTCCCCAAACACAGGGGAGGACCGTTAATCAGGAAAACTGTTGTAACAGGCCACTGATAGCTAGGGAATACTTGAGTAAAATTTAACTTCTTGCTGATGGCACAACCCAGTGACAGGAAGAAGGGGTCCTGAGGGTAGCTGTTCTCTATCCAGCTACTCAGGGAGCCTTCTAGAGGATGTCTCTGTTGTGGATTCTGGAATGTCCTTATTTTCATTGGACTGATACATGGAGACAAAGAGAGTTTGTGGAAGACCACAAGGAGACCTAGGGGCTAGGCCAAGCAGTACCTTAGTATCACTCCTTCCCATATTCCCTTGTCAAGAACTCAGCCTTCCGGCTTCAGCTGACTTCTGAGGAAGTAGTAAAGTGTGATCCAGTTTTATGCCTCTGACCCCAAACAAGAAAGGACAGATGAGGAGCACGGAGCACCGTGTCTGTCTTAGGGTACAGCGCTAAGCGACAATAACATGAACACCACTTTCAGCAAGGCACTTAAATACCTACTGACAAGGGGGAGAAGCGCATGTTCTGTGCCAAGCTGCCCAAACAGTGCTGTATGGCTTCTGGGTATGTTAATGGTACACAATGGACCATTGCTTTTATGCCATCTTCATGACCGATGCTGACTCTTTAATCTACGGTGTAGCCATTGGTGCTAGTTACAGAAATAGGTCCTCAGTGCGGATATCCTGTGCACTATTGAACGCACACACATTTAAAGGGCTATACCACACCTTTAGCTGGTCAAGGTGAGGACATGAGATTCTATTAAATGACTTCTACATAAGTTTGTTCCTTTATTTCTTAACGTTACACCACTAAGAAGTCAGTACATGTTACTGTCATTAAAATTTAAGATAGCAAATATTAGTCGTAAAACAATGTCCATGTTATGGTGTGGATTGTGAAGCAGAGGAATTAGGTTCCTGGGGGAAGATACTTGGTGCCCATCTTCCCGACTCTCCTTGTTAGCCAGGATGTGAACAGCCTCTCCTACCTCCTAGAAGCTTTGTCTTATACCCAGGAACACAGAGCAAAAGGCCATGGACACAACCCTCTGAGGCAGTGAGATAAACTAAGGAATTCCTCCTGCTGAGTTGATCTCTCAGGCATCTTGATCTCAGTGAGGAGAAAAGTGATACATCCTTCCAAATTTGTTTCCCCTGTTAATAACAGTTTTCAAACCAGTCAGAGACAGTGTCAGAAACGAGAGTCTAGGAGGTGGGGGTTACTGAGAGAGAAGAGAGGTAGGCGCAGACCTGAATTCCCAGCAGGGAACTGAGCTGTGGTTTGGCGCCCCAGCAGTACAGGAGGACCTTTAGAGTACCAGGGTTCTTGGAAAAGTTGGAAAAGAGAAGAAAATTTCAGAATTAGAATTCATAGGTGTTCTTTCTAGCTATCTTGGGATAAGCACTCTCAGCTGACCCGATTCCTCTTGTTCTTGATGCATTATCTGGGTTAAGAACTAACGAAGTTCCCAACTCAACCTCCAATTGGGTTCTCTTGTTTGAGCCTGCATCTACAATGTATAGACACAGTTTCAGGCCATCGCTGTCAAACTGCCTTGCGATGTTCTTGGAGTTTCTTCATCAAAGACCTGACAAGAAGCTGGAGGATTAAAGAGTTGTTGCCCTGGTGATAAGTAGAAATCCAGGCTGCCATCTCCTCCTGCCAGAGCTGTCATTCCCAGGAAAGTCACAATTTAATTTCCTAATGAGATAGAGAATTCTGTTCCAAGGGCATTTTCCGTTTCCAGGGCTCTGCATGGCATGGCGTCACTGAGTCACTGCGAGGAGTCCCGGCCTGCACATTCCCACGTGGCTGACGGTAACAGCATGTGGCAGAAGTCTTTTACTAAACCTGTCCCCTGATGTCACGGATGTGATGGGATCCGTTGCATGAAGTCCTTGAGGTAGATGTTGTTTTTGTTTTTCATATGGAAGAAATTACTTCCTCGAGAGTCTGGAAACTCGCCAAATGTAGACAGCAATTCTTCCTTTGCCATAAAGCCTTCAGGGGTTCGTAAAAGTATCTCTGACACAGACCAGCATGAGGGAGGGAGAGCTCCTTTGCACCTGTGTCCTGTGCCATGCCCTCGCCTAGGTAGGAGGGAAGGTGGCCCAAAATCCATCCCTGGGAATGGTGAGAACAGAGGCTGGGTTGAGTTGGAGTAGCGCTATGATCTATTCCTCTTGTAAGACAATGATTCCAACGGCATGGATACTGAACTGAGAGACTGTGAGAGGGAAGAACTCGGTGTCCTTTATTCATTTGAAATTAACTCCAGAAAAGCAGAGAGGCCTTTACACGCCTCTGGTCCCAGCTGCCTGGGGCTGAGGATCTCTTGAGCCCAGGAGTTGGGGACTGATTGGGCAGCAGAGTGTCTCAGAGGAAGAAAGAAGCAGCGATCACTGTCTAAGTATAAGGCCTCAATTCAGAGTGGTTTCTTACAAGATGCCTAAGAGAAGCTCAAAGAACAGAAATCACCCTCATGGGTGGAAAAGTCACATGACTTCTCCAGTCTCTTTGTGTGAAAACCCAGAGATTTGTTTCTGTTTCCTTAGGGATTTACTCTAGTGGCCAAACTCGGCTTTCAGGATCCCTCCCCCACAAGGCCCCAACACGTGCACATACACACACACATACACACACATACACACACACACAGCATTCTTCATTTGTGCTGGGCGCAGCTTTGTGGGCAAGACCTTTCTTCTGTTTGGAACTTTGAATTCAGATATTAAAAGGAATAATACTTTGTTATTTGGGGGATGAGCAAAAATAAAATGGAGACATCAGCAGAAAGATCATGGGTTTAAAGCCAGCCTAGAACATGGTTTGACTTTGTTTCAAAATACATAAAACAGGAAAACCAAACAGGGGAGTTAAGCATACACTTGATGAGTTATTGTGAGGTTTATGGGAAGTGGAATGTGTCAATTCGTCCAGGGCTTCCCATAGAGTAAGAGTCCAGCATAGTTTAGGAGCAAAAAGGACACCAGAGAATGACACAGAATCAAATCAGCAAACTCACCTAAAGAAAACAAGCGCCAATCAGGTCTAAGAGTTGCTGAAACAGTTTCAGGCCCTTGAAAGGGTGATGGGTTTCCAGAACTTATATTCAGATCTCTCCTTCTTTGATGCCATTCTTGAACCCCCCAAAACACACAGATACATAGATTCTAGGGGCGATGCCAGCGTCTGCATCTTGGAGATCTACAGTTTCTTGGGTGAAGAAACATCAATAAAGCAATTTTTTGGTAAAGAGTCATATGTAAACATCTACAACAGGTACCTTCCCAGGTTTCAAGGCTCCTCAATAGTTAGGCTCGGGGTCTAATTATCTGGATGCTTAACTTACACACTGTTTCAATCTGGTTCTGATCTCTCCGGCAATGCGTAACAGCTGGAGAGCTCTACAATAACCCATGACCCACAGGGTTGAAAGACAGGAATAACATCCATGCTACAACCTGGCAGCGCTAAACCAGGCTTAGCGCGTTTCCTAAAGGTGAGCGCGCGGTCGTGTGTCATCTGCCTTCAATCAGGGACGTTTGTGGGGAAAACGAGAAGTGTGCCATGCCACAATGCGGTCCAGCTGTGTGAAGAACCTCCAGGGAGGAGACCGGAGAGGCAATAATGTGGAGCAGGCAGGGTTCAAGGTGACTCAGTGGCTGCTCTGGACCGGCTGGCCGTTCCACGTCGGGAGTTCCCTAAGGGAGCCATTTGGGGGTTAGCGGTGGTGGTGCTGCTTTTAAATGCCAGCATGGGGTCCAGCAATTCCTTCAGACCCCTCTTTTCCAGAACTCGGCGGCTCTATGGGTCTCTTTTGTCTCCTCCTGGATTCCCATTTCTGATATTGAGGAGAATTAACCTGGACTTTAGTCTGTAATTTGATTCACAATGCATGGAGCCCAAGAGGCTCGCCAGTGGTTATATGCTAATATTGTTTCTTTGCTAATTCAGCCTGTGGCAATTCTCAGCCACACAGACAGACAAACCAACGAGCCCAGAGTACATCTTTCCTGATGCACATATCACCCCACAAGTCTTGTGGGATGTTTTCCACCTGATGGGTCATGAGTCCACCATTCTTCGTGTTTTGGCTGCATACTTTTAGGCTTGTAAGTGTGTAATCTGTACCTGGGAAACAAAGATGTCTCGTGTGCCTTTCTCTACCGCCTTAAACAGAGCTCAGCCCACATCCGTGAGTGGCAAATGTTTCTTGGGCAAACGAATGAACGAAGCTTGAACAACAACAGCCACAAAAAGGCATTGCCATTTTGCGTCTGTTGATATTTTTACTTCAGTCCCTGGATCAGGGGCTTTAGTTCACCAGCCTGCAGTTGCTCAGCTGGATGCGATAGTGTGGGTTTTCTTGGTACCATCTGCTGGCTAAGTCATTCCCAAAGGCCAAAACCAGAACAAAGAGAGCATTGGGAAAGCTGGATGGTGGTGGTGTGGAAGCTGGACAGGAAGGGGTGTTTAAGGGAAATGGTGTCTGTTAGCAGATGTCACAGAGATTGATTCTGTTTCTGTGGGGATTTACTCTAGTGACCAAACTGCTTTCAGATCCCCCCCCAACCCCCCTGCCCCGCCCCAAAGCTCTGAAAGCATTCGTCATTTGTGATGGAGACTGCTTTGTGGGCAAGGCTTTTCGTTTGTTCAGATTTGGATTTGGATTTAAGGTTTGAGATAGTAAAAGGGGTGATACTTTGAAGTTCTGGGGAGAGAAAAAGGTGCAAAGCTTATGATGGAAGAGTCATTAAAATATATTCTCGGGTCTACTTCTCAAAGGTATCCCCCCCTACTCTCTCTCCTAGAGCAACCACATCAAGGGCGCATGAGCAGTGGAGACCTCAGGCCTCTGCGCAGTGGGAAATGCAGGAGGTCCAAGCCCTCGACATGTTGTTTAAAGCCACATTTTGGAACTAGTGGCCAGACAAGGCCCTGTGTGTTCTCGAGGGAGCATTCTCAGGCCTGAGGCTTTAAGAATTTCCAACTGGTAGGGAAACCCATATATAAGCCATGCACTTAGGAGACTCAATAAATCCTCGCTGATTAACTCCAGACCAGGGCTCCCTTCCCAGCCTGAGATGTAAATTTTCCCTAAAATTCGTTTGGAAGATGGGGGTGGGGGTGTGATTGGAAGGGTTTTAAAAATGCAAGTCTTTCTAATTTCATGCTTTGTCAGATTTTACAATTAACTATACCACAAAAGACGTTTTAATGATACTTGTTTGACTAGTACAAATAGCTGCTCAGGACAGCAATTATCATTAACCCTGAGCTGATAGAACAGTAAGGAACCGAAAGTGAAATCACTGGGGAAAAATAAGTAATTAATTCCCATGCAGTAAAATAAGTGAGTTAGTAAGCATGAATTATGGAGACTTCTCTGAGAAGAGCAGGAATACCAATGCTGGTCTCCAGTTAAAACAGACACTTTGGTCAGGATGTGTTTGCTGCTATAACAAGTAAGTCCTATAATTTCTGTGCCTGTCTCAAGAAACCTTTTTCCGCATGTAAGTATCCACTGTGGCTGTTAGTAATTACTAGAACGGAGGTGTGAAAACTTAGTTACTCCACTCTTCTGTAGGGAGTAAGGTTGAGGTCGTGCTATCTTCAACAGGTGTCTTCCAAGCACTCCCCCCAAAATCAGCACGGGTAACAGCTGATTGAGAAAGGAGAGAGACGGGGGAAGTTTGTTCTGGTATATGCATGCACTTCTGCTCATATTCCTCTGGTAGAGTGATCTTGGCAGGGCCTCACCCTAACTGTCATGGAACTGTGGCTATGGTCACTGTTCAGAAAGCCAGGGCCTGGCCCACACCCTCTGGACCCGCTGTTAGGCAAGTGTTCCATGAGAATCCCGGGCTGTGTTGAAATAGAGGAAGCAATGGAGTTGAGTTTATAAAGTCATGTTTGAGTTCTGACTGCCACCCTCTTGCTGGATGCTTTAGTCTCTTTGATCGACAGTTTCCTCATCTACAGAGTCAAGCTCATGATAACAGCTCACAGCGATTGCAGCAAAGACTAAATATTGCACTAACTATGAACGTCTTTGTAAACAAGAAAAGGGAGCCATGGCACTCCTGCTGCCTTGGATAAGCAGAGCCGAGGTTTTAAAAACTTAGATTTGCTGCGTATTTCTGAAGTCACACTTTTGAAGTCATTAAAGACGTCATAACTGAAGAAAATGTGCACGTCTTCAGTGAACATTATATGTTTTAATTATCGCATGGGAAAAATCTCATGAATTTTTAAACCTGCGATTTGGAAATGGGGGTTGGGCTTGCGGAAAGAAAGCCCGAATTCTAAGGGCAGCTCTGAAGGTGGCTGGTCGACAGACCACAGTCTGGTCACTTCATCTGTCTGGGCTCTAATTTCTTCAGAGACAGAGGGAGCGCTTAGCAAAATGGTCCCTTCCTGATCAGGAATGAGATAGTGTGAGGAGAAACTCAGCTAAAAGACTCACCCATGTTATCGGATTACAATCAGGAGAGATCAGGAGCAGGTCACTGGAGAGCAGCACTCAGCCCTTATAAACTTATATTGACATCTTTCCAGAATTTAAGAGGAAATCGTCAGTTTTGTAACTTCTACAGGGGATGATTTATTTGCAAGCATAAAAATCAAGTGCCTAAACACTTTTGTGTTGCGTTGCTTGCCTCGAATCCTTTCCCATTTTCTTGAGCTACTGTGGGCATATGCAGTGAGCAAACACCAGATATGGCTGAATAGAGTTACTTCAGTGCTGACACTCAAACTGTGACAGAAAGGTCTGCGCCGGAGTAAATTCGATCTAGAGATTTGGAGGAAAGACTGGTGATTGAACCAATACCTCTGTGTCAAGAAATGAGCATTCACTTACGTTTCGTTTCTTTTCTAGAATCCCATGTGCAAGCAAAAGCTTCAGGGTCAGAGGTTAAGTAATGTGAGAGACCGCCCCCCAAACCTGTTAGACACTGAGGACAAAGTGACTACTAATAATACTTTGGAGCACTCGTGTTTTTATACTGTTATTCACAAACATGTAATTGTTCAAACACACAGTGAAATGCAAATCATCTCTATTAAACCAGCGAGATGGCCATGGCTTTGTCTCTGACCCTCAGTTTTCTTGATCGTTAGCCGAGGATAGCGTTTTTCTTTTAGAGTGTTTGTGCGATTGCACAACTAGAGAAGGTGCATGCGAAATGCCTGGTAGAGGGTCTTCATGCTTATCAACAGATGTCAGGACTCAGGTACTTATCTAGGTTTCGATGCCCTGCTTTTTGACTTGTGTGTCATGCTAAGTCATGGAGATTAAAAGAGGCTTAAGAAATGGTTCTTACCATAAGGAGAGTAGGGACTACCTGAAGTGTGGCGATTGCTAATGACACAAGCTGATGTCATAGCACAAGTGCCATGGAGCCAGCGCTAGTGAAGACACCCTTCCTTCCCGACAGGCAGTGTGACTAACAGGTTTTTTACAATGTATGCATCATATTTAAATAAGAATCATTAAATGTGCATTTGTGGACGGATCTTTTATTTGCACAATGTTTTTGTTGTTTTGTGATATACAGTATGGCAATGATGGGGACCAGTTAAATCCTGTAGCTCTGCGGTGTGAGTGCTGAGATGAGGAATGTCTGATGTGTTTGTGGAGTTGTTTGTGCCGGGTTCTGCGGAGGGACGATCAGAAATAGATGTGTTGATACCTATGCTAGTGTTCGTCTCTCCGGGTCCAATTGGGGTTCAAGGGAATAAGATTTACTGGAGAACTGAGTCTTGTTTTTCTGTCTCTTAAAATTCAGTATTTTATTCTAAAAAGACTGATGGCTCAAATGAACATTGGAGAGTGTCTCTACCTTTCATCTCCTTCAAATCATGGCATAAAAAGCCTCCAGCGCATTCCACCCTAGCTTACCTTTTCTAAAGTTTCTCTCTCCCTGGATGACGGTAGCCATGGAGTCACTCCTTGTTAACAGACAGATGACTCCAGAAACTTCTGCACTTCAAAGGGAATCTTTTATTCACCTGAGTGTTTAACTGTGTCAATGTGCTCTCATTATTAGATTTAATTGAATAATTCAACAAGGAAATGTGCCGGGTACATACGTTGTACAGATGTGTTTGCCAAACTTCTCTTGGCTTGCAGGAGAGAGCAATTCTCTGATGTCCTGGGTTATTTAGAAGGGCTGCAGCAGATGTCAACATACCAGGGAGATGACAGATACTTGTGGAAATGTGTAAAGACTGAAACAGGTCCCTAGTTTCTTCTCCCCTCACGTTCCGGGATGCCATCTTGTGCTCCGGCTGTATAAGGGAGCTGCTGTGCTGGTCATGAGCAAGTGTGCTTATTCTCCCACTGGATGCCATTCTATTCTTGGCCACCATACAGTTTTCTAAGAATGGCTATGCTCCAACATGTATTGGAAGGCCTTAGCTATGAGGACACCTCGCTACTTCCCAGACCTACTGACAGAAAACAGCTGAAATCTTAGGTAATATGGAAGTGCAGGCGTGAGAACTGGAATTAGTGTTTCCCTCCAAATTATTATGCTGGAACTTTAAATTCCAAGGTAACAATATCAACAGAGAGAGCCTTTGGGAAATTGATAAGTCATATGAGTTAACCCCTTGTGGATGGGATGGATCCCTTTAGAAGTAAGAGTCCAGAGAGCTCCTGGACCTTTCTGTATCTTCTGCCATGTAGGAAGAGTGTTTGCTTTCTGCTAGTTCTCTCCTGTTAGAGGAAATAAAAGGGTCCCCACTAATCAGAGACAGAGTCTTTAGTAGACACAATCTGTTGATTGCTTGATCTTGAGCTGCCGTCTCTAGAACATGAAAAATCACTTGTTGCTATTGTTTATGAATTATCTAGCCTGTAGAATTATGTTATAGAGCCAGACAAGGACCAAGACACAGAAAGATTTTTATTGTATTCAACAACAAACATATAGCCCAAATAATTTTTCTTTGATAATACAGAAACTGGATTAAATCGGGCAATTAGACATATAATTTAAGGTAAACCATTACTGTGAACCTTGTAAAATATAGAGTATGCAAGAGTTCCTTAGTACAAAACTGATATAATAGTCAGTTTCCTGCTACAATAACTCTGTGTAACAAAAATCTCCCCAAATCTTAGTTGACATATAAAAAAGACAGCAAACAATTATTCTTACTCATAGGTCTATGATTTGGGTATGAATAGGTGGACCAGTTGGACCAGGTTTAGCTACACATGAAGCTTCTTATCTTTAGACTTATCTTCAGTTTAAAGAAGCCATGGTTCTCTGAAATAATCTCTCCATTGCAGATTTCAAGAGGGCCAACCAAACTACACAGATACAGGTAAAGCCGGTCACTTATATTATGTCTTCTAGCAATCCATTGGTCAAAGCAAGTCACTTGTCTCAGATCCAAGCCAGGGACTAAAGCCTCTGACCCATAAAATCATTATATATATATATATATATATATATATATATATATATATATATATATATATATATAATAATCATGGATATTTTGTAGTTGATAACATAATTTAGAGACATTTAATAAAAATCAGTAGAAGTAGGTAAACTAGGTGTCATCAAAATAAAAAAAAATTAGTTGTGTTGATGGATCAGCCAGTAAGGCGCCTGCTGCAGGAGCTCACCCAAGTGCAGACCCACAAAATACATGTAAATACCAGGAACAGTGAGACATGTGTGCCTAAAGCCTATTGGCCAGCCTCCAGGTCAGCAAGAGCTCTTGTCTCAAAAAATAAGGTGGAAACCCCCCCACATTCTACTGTTTGATTTTTATTTTTGAGAGAGGGAGAGAGAGAGAGAGAGAACAGAAAATTGGGTGGGTAGGGGATGGGGAGGATCTTGGAGGAGTTGGAGGAGGAAAATACATGATCAAAATATATTGTGTAAAAAAAAGATATTTAAACAAAAAGTAATTTGGGGAACAAGGAAGGCATCCAACATTAACCTCTGGCCTTCACATCCATGTGCACACACATGCATGTGCCTACAATAGCAAACACCCCCTCCAGACACACACACACTTTTAAATTTAGGAGTTTTAAGGGTGTGTAGTTACCATGTGTTCTGCATGCTATCTCAATATTTATTTTACTTCCAGATTAACATATGAAAATAACATATTTAATAAAGGAAAATTACACTGGAGACTATATCCTCTCATAAATATTCAATTAATAAGGGACAGACTATTTTTTGTTTCCAAACATTATTTATCTATATTCCAATTCTTTCTGCTGGTTTGTATTACTTGGAAAGTAGCACTCCAAAGTACTGTCATGTGTGGTTTCCCAGAAAGGTAATAGACATTAATCTTGTTATAAATACCACTGTGGTAGAAAGCGAAACAGAAACATTCTGATGGTTTCAGCAACAGCGCACTGCGGCCTGCAGGTGAGTAATGGTGTATCAGCTAGTGGAGAGCACTCTCTGACTTGGCTGCCAATCTTGAGAACCACTCTTGTGTTTACCCACTTGGCTTGGTGGTTGGACTCTGGCCCTGGATTCCCAGCGCTGCAGAGACTCTTTGGAAACCCAGATTCTCAAAGCTCGCTGAGTCTAGTGCATGCAAGGTCCCAGGGTATGCAAGAAGACGTTTCTGTGAAGCATGGGGTCTGATGAAAAGGGATAAAGACAAGGGAAACTATGCAGCCAAGCAGGAGCTTGTCTTCTTCATACAGCAGGAGGTGGACTCTATGTTAGAATCCTGAGAAAGCAAGTTCTCTTTGCTTAGGTTTTTAGGTCCCCACCTATGATGTGGGAGTGTCATCTATCAATCTGTTGCTTTCATTGGTTAATTAATAAAGAAAACTGCTTGGCCTAATAGGGCAGATTTTAGATAGGTGGAGTAGACCGAACAGAATGCTGGGAGGAAGTGAGGCAATTGCCATGCCTCTCCTCTCTGGGTCAGACACGATGAAGCTCCAGCTCAAGATGGACGTACACTAGAATCTTCCTGGTAAGACACCACCTCTTGGTGCTACACAGATTATTAGATATGGGTTAAAGCAAGGTATGAGAGTTAGCCAGTAAGAGACTAGAGCTAATGGGCCAAGCAGTGTTTTAAATGAATACAGCTTGTGTGTTGTTATTTCTGGACATAAGCTAGCCAGGTGGCCAGGAGCCGGGCAGCAGGAATGCAGCCCACAGCTCATCACTACACACCTATGGGATAAAGCCAGGAGTTTCTCTAGGGAAGCACATTGCAAACTGTCCTTTCCCTCTTCTTTGAGTTCAGTACTCAACATCGTGTTCCTGTTTGGCGTAGAGTAGACCTAAGTTGCAGTTAATACATGTGGCTGTGGCTGTGCCCAAGAGGAAGGCACAATTCATGCACAAAAATGGACAAGGTACATTGTTTAGCTAGCCACTGGGATAAACTAAAAGAGGCTACATGCTGATTAAGAGAAAGCTGATGTCATATTCCCCAGAACAAAGTCTGTGGGAAACAGGACGTGGGGCTCAGGAATGTCAAGGGGCACATGGACCCTGATTTCATGTGAGAAATGTAAGGTGTGTTGAAAATTGATTTCTCATCGTATTATTGTGTGTGTGTGTGTGTGTGTGTGTGTGCACATGTACATGTGTGTGTGCTTGATTTGGGTTTTAGATACCCAGGGAGTTGCAGTTTGCAGGGGAAATGCCGCCAGCATAATGTCTTTGCCCCATCTCTTGGGGCAGAACAGTCCTCACATGTGTTTCTTTCCTAAAGGAGATTCTTATTTGGTTTTAAGGTCAGGGAGTTTTTACAAAGTATCCTTTTGCTTTTTCATTGTCAGTCTACCATCTAGGGTTTGACTTGCCTGTTAAAATCAAAGCTTGTCCTTGTCAACTTTGCAGATGACTTTGGAGATAATACAGTTCATCAGAATAAAGACAATGCCCCTGAGAGAAGCTCCATTTAGGATGCTATATTCCCATCACCTCTCAATCCCTGAGGCTAATCTAATGCAGACAGGATCCAGCAGTGTGGAGCCAGTGAACACAGGGAGAGCTGCAGGGAGTCTGGATTGTCAAGGAGTTCCTTGCTTTACCCCAGAGGATCAGTTCTTCTGAAAAGGCTATTCCCAGTAATGCTAGCAGAGACATAACTGTTCACATGGGAGAGTGCTTCTTCTTTAAAATAAATTTATTTATTTATTTTACATCCAGGCCGCAGTTTTTCCTTGCTCCTCTCTACCCAGTCCCTCCCCTCCCACTCTTCTGTTCCCACCCTCTGTTTCTGTTTAGGAAAGGGCAGGTCACCTATGAGTATCCACAGACCATGGCATATCAAGTTGCAGTAAGACTAAGCACCTCCCTTGTATGAGGCTGAGCAAGTTGACCCAGTAGAAAGAGTAGGGTCCCAAAAGCCATAAAAGAGTTGGAAACAGCCCCTGTTCCCATTGTTTGTTCCTCAAGAGGACCAAGCTACACAACTGTAACATATATGCAGAGGGTCTACATCTGTCTTGCAGGCTGCCTGGCTGTCAGTTCAGTCTCTGTGAGCTCCTATGAGTCCAGGTTAGCTGATTCTGTGAGTTTTCTCCTGGTATCACTGACCCCTGTGACTCCTACAATGCTTTCTCCTCCTTTTCTGCAGGATTCGCTGAGCTCTGCCTAATGTTTGGCTGTGGGTCTCTATCTTTTTCCATCATGAAAAAGATGAAGCCTCTCTGATGACAACTGGGCTAGGCATCAGTCTCTAAGTATAGCAGAATATTGTTAGGCATCATACATTGACATTTTTTTCACCAGTCATTTCCGGTTCTATCCTAGGTCTCTGGGTCATCCACCCCGTGGGTTTTGGTGCTCCAGGCAGTGGGACAGTGCTCTTTAATGCTACATGTGCTCACGGTCTTCCTGCTGCCTAAATTAGCCAATTATAAATAACATCAAGAGGAGATTAATGTACTAGTTAAATATTCTCCACCCAAATCACCTAAGCCTATATTATTAATAATCTTACCAATATCTGTTGTATATGCATGCAGCATTTTGTTGATTAAAAATCTGCTTCCTTTCTTATTCTGCTTGTCTCATTGATTTTATATATTAAAATAGTAAGGAAGAAATAATTCTTTCCAAAACCACATGCCCAGAGTTTTTATTATAGTAACATATTTTCAGTTTCTATCATGTCTTTCAAAATATACTCAAGTGATACATATCCACTGGGGACAGTTGGAAAATACAGATAAACAAAAATAAAAGGGTAAATACAATATCAGCAGTACTAAACTAAAGGGGACCACAATAGAGTTTGGTCTACAGGAGACTTCTCTGTCTGTTTAGGTGTTTTTATTGTCCATCTAAGTACAGTGTGTGGGCACATTTTAAACTTGAAATATGAATGTGTGTGTGTGTATATATATACACATAGCTGTTTATATCTACATCTACACCTACATCTATATCTATATCTAATCTATATCTATATATACCTATATACAGGGTCTCTCCTATATAGGTCCACCTATTCAACTTGGTTGTTTGAGCAGTGAGATCCAAGAACCTGCCCCTCTGCAGGTGCCATCAGCACACTGTCCCCAACAATGGAATCACAGGATCACACTTCTTTTTACGCTGTTGCTGGGGACCCAAACTCAGGTCCTCACAGACTGGGCCATCTCCCCAGTCCCATGTAGTTGTAATACCTGCATTGTTGTCTTTCAGAATCGTTGGTCATTTTTTTTTCACTTTCTTTGTTTGTGTCCATTGCTTTCATTTTAATTCATCTCAAAGTACTCTCCTGTCCCAGGCTGCTCATTCTCTCTTCCAATTCATCAGTTAATGCTGTCATGATTTCTCCATGCTTGTTCCTGATTTCCCTCTGCTGTCGGTTTCTAACTTCATTCCACTGTGGTCGGACAAAGCACTTTGCACACTTTTAGTCTTTTAAAACGTGTGAGCTAACATGCATTTGCTCCTGGAGAATGTTGCGTGTGCTTGCAAGGGCTGTGTATAACCCACTGTAGTCGGAGGGGGGCAGGCATGTTCTGTGAGACCTGGTGGGTCTAGCTGGCCTGCAGTGTTCTCAGTTTCTTTATTGGTTTTCTAACTAGCAGGTCGATCTGTTATTGAGTGGGATCTTGAGGACAGTAACTACCGCCATAGCCCATCATTTCTTTCTTCAGTTTTATCTCTGTTTGTCATGTGCAGTTTGCTGCTCGACCATTGTGTTTATAACAATAGCGTCTTCTTATTGTATTGACACTTATCATTTATTGCACAACGTCCTTCTTTGTCTTCAATGATGGGTTTTTAGTGTAAATTTCCATTTACTTATTATTAAAATAGCAATCCACGTATTTATTTGGTTGCCATTTTCATGGAAAAATACTTAAGTTTTGAATGTTTTCATTTCAATCCATTTGTGTCTTTGGATATGAAGTGAGTCCCTGGTGAACAGTATATAGGAGCATCATTTTTTAAATTACTTAGAACAAATTTTGAATGATTTTCTTCAACCTCTGTATTTTATACTTAAGGTAATTAATTTAGGAGATAATTGCTTCTATTGTGCCATTTTATTCTCTCTCTTCATATGTGTATATATCACATACATATATACATACACACATATTTTTGCTTTTCCACCATCCCTGGCTACTTCTGCATTTAGTTAATTTAACATTTTCCTCTAGTGCATGGCTTTGTTTTTTCTTTTTGTTTCCCTTCCTGTATTGATGAAGCTATTTTTACCCTGATGACACTGGGGATTATGACTACATTCTACAGCTACTTGGTTTGAATTGATATCAGCTTACTTTCAATGGCATAAAGGCTTTTCTCCTGAATATCTCTTTCCCTCCTTTGTTTGATGATGCCAAAAATGACATCTTACACCACGAACATAGGTCGAGAATGACTGCTTTGTGCATTTTCCTCTTAAATTATAGAGGAGTGACTAATACAAAATGGAGTAATATTGCAATGTACCTTTGCATATTTATTTCTTCATTTCCTGTGTGTTGTTATTGTCTAGTATGCTCCCTGCCCCTGACATTTCAACCTAGAAACTCCCACAAGGATGCCTTAGGGTCAATGTACCAGTGGCTAAGACTTAGCCTTCACTTTCAAAGGATAATGTTGTCATTTACAGGACTCCTGGATGGTAGGGTTTTTCTTTTCTTTTAAGTAACTTCAGTATGACACCTCACCTCCTCCGTCCTGTATGATTTCTGTTAAAGTGTCAACTGTTAATATTTTTGATTATTTTCTGTACAAATCAAACTGCTCTACTCTGGCTGTTTTCAAGAGGACGGGCTTGGTCTCTCTTACAAGAGTCTGACTATAACATACCCCAGCATGGAACTCTGAGCTCACTCTTTTTGGAGTCTGCTGAACAACTTGGATGTATAGATCTGTCTTTTATCAATTTAGACATTTCCCAGCAGCTGTTTTTCAAATGTTCTCTCTGTCCCTTTCCTCTCCTTTGGGATCATGGTTGCACCTCTGCTGGTGAACTCATGGTGTCCCCTGGGAGCTATAAGGTGTGATTCTGTGCTCCTTAGTTTTTTCTGCCACTGTACAGACAGGATGCTTTCAGTGAATCTATCTTTGAATACACTAATTCTTCTTTTGATTATTTAAATCTGATAGCCTAAACACCAGAAGGAGTGGAGTAGGTTAAAAGTAACTTCAGTTGTGATAGAGTTCTCCATCGTGTTTGAATCATATTCCTTTCTTCATTAAACATTCATGTGTCTGCTCTAAATATTTGATAATCTTCCAGAGTTCTGACAGAGTTGACAGCTTCTGCCAGCCTATTCGGGGGTTCTGTTGCAGGATGGACTCTTGGCACTTCATCCTCTTCTGTTTGTTCTCTACCATTCTTTCCATTCTTTGAAAACATCTCCCAAGTAACTCAGAGAGGGGAAGACCAACACCAACTATCCTCAGTTGTATGTGGAGTCTCCAGCGTCTGACTCAGAGAAGGAGAGGGTGGGGTAATGGTCTCTAGAGGCCGGGAGTTGCAGGAAACAGACAAGATGAATAGATCAAGGCTGTAAAGTCTCAACTCGAAGCAGGGAGATATTTTTGAGAGATAGCACACTGCACAGCGTGTATTGAAGAAAATAATGTATTATACTTTTCAATATCACCAAGAAAGTACATTTTAAATGTTCTCATCATACTGAAAAGATAAATATTTGAACCAATGGATGATTTAATAAGCTTGATGAATTTTACACCGAATTAATAAATTATAACATTATCTTGAACCCACTAAACTTTCAAATTTCAAGTAAAATAAAATATCCCCTATTATATCTTGTTTTAACCTAAATTTATTTGACAAATATCACCTTTTCAGTTATTTGTGGTGTATTACATTTGGAAACCATTGTAAATAACACCATGGTGAACATCTACTGTGGCCAGAGTTTTCATTGGCTCGTTCCCAAGGGTGGTTTCTAGATAAAGAAGCTGCATTTTAGGAATAGAAAGGTTGGAATCCTAGAGTTATGCAGACTTTGGGTGCCACTAATTTTGATGTGTGATATTTCTATTTGTTGCAAATTTTTATAATAAAGTTTGTGAAATTAATTAACTTTGGCAGAGAGGAAAAATTTCCAGAACCTCAATTATTGGTATATCAGGAATCAAGTCTCACATTGTTAGGGTTTTGTGTGGGGCATTTGAGTGGATTAGAAGTATTCATTCAAATGCAACATGTTTGACTCCTAAAGCAGACCATTTCCAAACCTCAGCTGGCATGTGTGAGGGGCTCCTCAGGGGCTCCAACTGACCATGAGGGCTAGAGTTGCATATTGATCACGAACATCTCTCCATCAGAGCCTATGGGAATGGAACTCAATGCTCTTGCCATGGGGGCTGTGCCCATGAATTCCAAACAATTCTCAGTCAGTCACAGACAAGTGAACCAAAGGACCAGATTTATGCATATACTAAGTACCATTAGGGTAGGACATTAAAGAACTAAGATGGGATAGAGATGGTGGACATGCATGCAGACAGTAAGACTTTTGTATAATTTGTACTTGAACTATCAGCACGACATCTATAGGAGACTTGAAGAACTCCAGGCATGCCTTTAGTGCCAGCACTCAGGAGGCAGAGGCAGGTGGATCTCTGTGAGTTCGAGGACAACCGGATCTACAGGAGCTAGTTCCAGGACAGGCTCCAAAGCTACAGAGAAACCTTGTCTCTAAATAGATAGATAGATAAATTGGTCCAGGCTCTCTTTCTTTCCTTAGCAACCTTCTTTTGAGTCCTTCTAATCTCACTTCCTATCAGCTATGCAAAATCCAAATCTAATTCTTTTTGTAAAGAAAAATCATGTTTTCAGTCATACATTTGTCTATAACTTTGTCTAACTTTTATAGTTTATCTCTTTTAGTGTATTGGAGCTTTTTTTATTTCAGTTTACCGCCTTTGCTCTTGCTTGACAAAATCAACCACCAACATAAGCTGGATTGGAAGACTCATTCCATGACCAACTGGGATTGGTTTTGATATTCAGGTCCCCTAGATTCTTCCATTTTAGTAAGAGAACAAGATACAGTTTAGTTGAATTTTAAAGATAAATCATGTTTATGAATAGGTCAACTTTGAAGAGAAGTGCATTCCCTTCTTTTAAGTGTCGCATAGGATTTGGGATTCTATATCCTACGTCTAAGCAAATTTTCTCTGATACCAGGGATAATTGTGAGTATGGGGAGAAAGTCTACCACCGGGAAAATACGACCGGCTATGGCACGCAGTCAACCTGCAAAGGGGCCTCTACCTCGAGGGTCAAGGTGGCTCTGTTCAGCTGCAAATGTTGTGAACCAATGTATTTCAAGACTAACTTTACAACTCCAGAGAAGGTATAATGTGGTCTGGAGTTGCTTCGATGTTTTTGAAGCTGTTCTTTCTAAATAATAGTCAAAGACCGAATTTCTTGTTATTTTCCCTAAAATAAAATTGATATGGTGATAAATCCTGAAGTGTGACTAGGAAGTGACTCTTAGTCTCATTATACATGGTCTGACTATTACCGACTCCTCCCCTCCACTTTTTCTAGCTCTGACCTGACCGTTAGTTTGAAGCTCAAATTATTTTTTCCAAGGGCACTCTGTGCGAGAATGAATGGCGATGCCTCCCTAGAGAAGGAAGGCATCATTTGCCCAACAGAAAACAGTCTATTCCTATTTATTCATTCATCCATTATGTATGAATTGCCCTATATACATCAGGAACTGGGCTGCATGGTGATGAAAGAGGTGTGTATTATTTTCTAAGACTGAATGTCAAAGCAGAATCCTGGGTCAGCACACTCTCTCTGGAAGAAACCATGAAGCCATCCGGGCTATTTCTAACCATGCAAACTGATCCGTCAGCTCCATGGAAACGAGAACGCATCTTTTGTGCTTATCCAGTTTGTGTTCTGCTTCACTTCTAACTCTTCTTTTAATTTTTGTCTTTTCACGTAGCTGTTTTGGAAAAAGATGCATCAACTTCAGTCTGAAATGTGGAAAGTGCGTTGCTTAAAGTGAAAACCTCATTTTTTTTTTCTTAAAAACCGCTTTCCTTTTGGGCCAGGTGTTCCAGGAAGCAATTACTCAGCCAAATGTGTATGTACTGATAATTATTCTAGATAACCCGTAAGAAAGGGTTGCGTTTCTTCCTTTAATTCTCCAGTGTCTGGCAGGAGTACCACAAAGTTTAGGGAGGATCTGTGGGGGGCGGGCAAAGCTACATATGCTCCTAGAGAGAGCCAGCTTGCTGATCCAGGAAAATCCACAATTCAGTTCTCGGAGTTTGTACCAAACTTTTATAGGAGTTCCTGGAATTAAGTTTCTGAAGTCTTGGGTGGTTCATTCATCTTCAAAAATCACACCAGGAGTCACTGAATGGACTAGCCCAGAGCAGTGGGAAGAAGTTGCCACAATTTGGTTCAACATGTCAAGCTAGGAAAACTGTCTGCGGTGAAGTGGCAGGGCTCTTCCTCCACAAATAATGCCCAGCGTGATGTTTTGCGTGTGTTGCATTTCAGAAAGTAAGAAAATGGCATCCTTTATCTCTAACTGGGTTCTGGAATTAATTTTCTCATTTTTATTCGCATCAGTATGTTCGTCCTCCGGTCCTCCAACAGCATCCGCTTCATCGGCTCAGCCATGTACAAAGCTCCCACACAAAGAAGTGTTTGTTTCCTTAGAGGGCAGGGTAGACAGGGCATTATTGCTATTTTGCTACCAGATAAAGTGCCTTGTTGTACATGAGAACATAATATTGAAGTTGCTTATAGGGAGCCTGCACTTGGTTCTTATAAAATTATTCCACAGTAGAGTTTTCAAATTGGCCTTAAAACTCCAAAAACCATGGGATGCATGAATACTTTTTTATTGTTTTCATCTTCCTGGGTGGGGTGGGTTACTTATAGGCACTTCAGACTAGAAAGAATTTACAAATGATTTTATCATGCAGACCTGGTTTAATAGGATAGCAATAACACCATATAGAGTAGATACTCTCCACAATGAAGTTCATCAGCCTTATGGAGGCAGGATAAATTCACCGAGTAACTTATACTAACACTAAAGAGATATGATGCCCAGAAAAAGGGATTTATGTATGACTTTTATCTCATAAGGGAAGAGTATAGGAAAATAAGATAGTATTTTAACAGAAATTATTTTGATTACAAGGTGATTCTATACTGATCTCAGGATCATAAGAAAATCACAATGGTAAATACTGATGGATAAATCAGGAGGCTCAATTGAACATCTTGGCCACCAAGAATAGGTGACAATGGTGACAATAATAATGTCTGTACAAGTTACTTCAGAAGAGCAGGTATAAGTATTGAATCAATGTATTAAGTAATTCAAAGGTCCTTGAAAATCAGGAGTTTTTTTCTGTTTCAGTGCAAGTTCAACCATGCAAGATCAATGGCTGGATGAATGTTTCTATCCTAAGAAAGGAATCAAAGTGTACCTCGGATAAAGCACAGAGGCAACGGTGCCACCTGCCAAGTCCAGGAATGTTCCCTGTGGCATCCAGAGTTCCCATATTAGCTCCAACTGTAAGGAACACCCAGTTTGTGAGATCGCAGCTTCAGAGCAGGTCCCTGACAAAATGAGATCGAGCTAGAGTAATCATTAGCTTCTGATCAATGGATTCATTAATTGTTGCGTTGGGAGATATTAATGGAAGGATCAGAATGTCAGCTGAAGGAAAGCCACGTCTTCCTCCAGAGTGTCTCCTCAGTTGCAGGAGGCTTCGTACCAGCACGTGTTCACTGGCAAGCTGTTTCCTTACAGGTCAAAGGCCATTTTCAGGGGATGTCTTGTGGCCCTATCCATATTCATAAATGACTGATTCCTGCACAGAAGCATATCTGTATCAAATAACTTAAGCGTCGTTTTTGAATATGCCATTTTATGACTTTCTAAGAGAATGTTTTAGGTTCAACTCCATCTGGATCAAGGTAGAGTAATCATTAATTACTGATCAATGGATTCATTAAAATGTTGAGTTGAGACACTGGTAGGTCTACATTATTAGTATAAGTGGCTAATTTATAATCAGTTTTTTAATTTTCATTTAGGATCAAATGTCTTTGTCTACTAAATACAAATTATGAAATATCAGTTTTACTGTGAATTTTCTTCAAAATGTATGTTATTTGCCAAAGATCAAGTTCTGTTTAGTTTCTGTTGACTTACTCTAAGTCCCAAGTAGAGTTTAAAGCTTCACTTATTGGCTAGTAGATGTCAGGATATTGGAGAGTTAAGCCATCACGATGTTTTAGCCTTAGAACAGTGGGTTCTGTGTTTTCTTCCACCTTTCAATTAGAAAACAGATTTATTTCAGAGCCGCGAGAATATGGCTGTTTCTCACATACTTTTGCCCAATAGGGAATTCTACAAATACCTGAAGAAACCTTCAGTTTTTGACAAGATTTTATTTTATTTATTTTTTTATGTGATAGATATTGAGATGTTCCGACTTAATTTAACTTGGCTATCCCTTGGCCTGTGGAATGATCGCTAAAAACAGAGTGTCAACTCTAAGTGAAAAATAGTGATTTTGAATTGTAGGAAAAAAATAGACTCACCCATCTGTGCGAAGCTTACTTGCTGTGGAATATTATTTTAAGGTGTGTTACACTTGTTTATGCTCTGGAACATTCCTTCAATGATTTAAAGATGTGTTGTTTTTGTTTATGCTGCATTTGTTTAACTCTGTGATGCTGTGATTCTTTGCCTGTTTAAAACACCAATTGAGAGGCAGGCGAAAGGATGAGCAGGACTGGCAGGCAGAGAATAAATAGGAGGAGAAATCTAAATGAGGAAGGAGTAAGGTAGAGCAAGGCAAGGAGGACATCAGGAGCCAGTCACCCAGCCACACAGCCACCCAGCCAGTCATGGAGTAAGGGTGAACATAAGATATACAGAAGTAAGAAAAGGAAAAAAACTCAGAGGCAAAAGGTAGTCAGCATAATTTAAGAAAAGTTTGCTAGAAACAAGCTAAGCTAGGGCTGGGTATTTATAAGCAATAGTAAGACTCAGTGTGTGATTTATATGGGAGCTGGATGGTGCCCCATCAAGCCAAAAGAGTAAAAAAAAAAAACAACAGCAACATTTTGGTGTTCGAACATGGGGCTAGAGTAAAAGAAAATCCAACTGCACTTGCTTGTTGGTCCTCCTGAAGCCCATGTGACTTCACTTCCTTTGAATGAGGAGGTGGAGACAAAGATTGAGAGAGAAATGAGTGAAGATTTTATGTTTTATCTTCATTTTTGTGTTCATGTCACTGGTTGCATGAACCAAATATTGAGATTTCAACTGTATTGTTAGGTGAATGTTTATATAGCTTTAAGACTCTTGGAGTTGCGGTGCACTAAAAGAAAGAAATGTTAATGTTCTTCTCATGAGAAATAGTTTTAGTGATGAGTTTGGCAGAGACTGGCTGCCTTCATGTTGACATGTTGACAAGCCAAGAAAAGTCAAAAGAACTCATCAAGTACATTTTACACAATAGATTCTAAAATCATGAGAACTATAGACTTAGAATTACACACATTTTGTTTAGAATCTGACATCCAAGTATGAGTAGTCTTTCTCATGAAAACAATACAAATAATGGACCTATTTTTACTTAAATTCCATAAAGATGCTGTGTACTAGTAGACATTCAATAAAGACTCGCCTGATTATCTGGTTAATTCTATTTATTCTACCACCTGCCAAAATAGATTATATCAGAAGAGTCTTTACCAATCACTATTTCTCTGCTCTAAAGATCCCTACTTCCTTCTAGATAAATTTGCAGAGTGGCTTTTTATCAGTAAACTACACACTTCAAAGCATTTTTATGGTGACAAGAGTATGATGAAGGATAGTTTCTACTGCCCCGGTTTTTAATTAAGATGTTTTCAGCTATAGGTAACAGGAAGTTTCAATAAGCAGGCTAAAATAATTTATCAGTCACAGGATCTTTGAGATGGCTCAGCGGGTGAAGGTGCTAGCAGGCATGCCCGATAGCTTGAGATTGTCCCCAGAACTGACATGGCGGAAGGAGAGAGCCACCGCTGCACGTTTTCTCTGATCTCTACATATACAGCATGGCATAGGCACAATATGCTCATACCCACATGCAGTGGGGGAGGAAGACAGAGAGACAGAGACAGACAGAGAGACAGAGGCAGAGAGAGAAATATTAAAAAGCTTATTACCTCCCAGGGGCAGGACACTGTCTTTGCTTTCTCTTTGGAATTGAAATGCTTACATGTTGGTTTCTTTCTCAAATGAACATAAGATAGCGACTTCAGATCTGGAGAAAGAAAGGGTCCTTTGTCTTTCTCATAGACCTTTTAGCTGCAAGCACAACATTTGCTTAGATCCATGCACCAGCCTCCCTTCATGGATCACCGCTAGATTTAGGTGACTTCTTATCCTATGTCACACACTAGTATGGGAGATACAGACAACAAGTTGGTAGACTAACCATTTGTGGAAGACTTTGTTCTTGGAGAAGACCACATGACACCTTTGCCTTGTTGGTATGTAGTTCAAATTTTTATATCATAAACATCTTTATATATTAATTATATAATCCATTAGTCCAAAATATATTCTAATTTGAATAAAGCCTTGATGTTGAGGATTCTTTTTGTAACATAGCCATTAATGGTACCGCAAAATAGTAGTAATTCTTTCTAAGAATCTAGGTCTTATGGATTCTAAAGGATTAAACTAAAGGACAGGAGAAGAAAATTAAAACCAAACAAATAAGTATGTGTCACTTTGAGTGTCATCATTACAGTCTCTGGACATCACTTCTCAATGCCTGATGATGTGGAAGGAAGAAATGATACCACCTTAATACTACAGACAATACACAGAGGATTCAGAGATACGAAACAATTGGCAGAACCAGGAACAGACTTGGATCTTTAAAATGGAAATGTAATATTTAGAGTTCCCATTTACTCTGAAAACATTCCATAGGCTTCTTTTCTAAAGAAACACTTAAAGTATAGCAAGTGTTACACAAACAGCGCCAGCTACAGATTCTTCTGTCCTTTTATTCAGTGGCTGCTGTTGAGGACCTAGGATTTCCAGGAGCTCTCCATGCCAAGGCAGTTTATTTATATGTCCTGGATATTCTTTCTCGTTTAAAAAGTGCTCTGCTAGGCTGAGAAATGTCTTGCATTTAAATCCCTTTCTTATATTTATAGTCAAGTGGTTTTTTACCCTTTCTATGCAAAATAAAATGATTGAACAGCAAGCACCGAGGCTGAGATCATCTTATTTAAAAAAAAAAACAATTTTTTAAAGTATCTTTTTTTCATTTTAAATGCCAAATCCAGTTCCCACTCACTCTATTCCTTCCACCCTCTCTAACCCCTCCACCCTCAATCTCACCCCATCCACTCCTCAGAGAGTCGATGGGAAGTCAACAAAGCACATTGCTCTGAGGCAGGACCAAGGCTCTCCCCACTATATCTAGGCTGAGCAAGGTATCCCTCCAAGTAGAATGGGTTCTAAACAGGCAGAACAAGAAGTAGGGATAAATTCTGGTCTCACTGCCTGTGGCCCCACAGTCTTTCCCAGTCATACAACTGTCACCCACATTTAGAGTGCCTAGTTTGGTCCTATGCTGATTGCGTTGCTGTCAGGCTGGAGTTGGTGAGTTTCCATTAGCTCAGGTAAGCTGTTTCAGTGGTTTTCCCATCATGCTCTTGACCTCTTTGCTCATAGTCTCACTCCTTCCTCTCTTCAACTGGACTTTGGGAGCTCAAACCAGTGCTCAACTGTGGATCTCTGCCTCAGCTTCTATCAGTTATTGGATGGAGGTTCTATGATGACAATTAAGATGGTCATCAATCTAACTACAGGTACCCTCTCCACTATTGCTTAGTCTTAGCTGGGGTCATCCTGGGAATTTCTCTGGTGCCATTCTTATTAGTAGCCCCATAATGGCTTCCTCAATCAAGACATCTCTTTCCTTGTTCTCTGGCTTTGTCCTTACCCAACTTGACCATCCCATTCTTTCTCCCTACTCCCCTTCCCCTTCTTCCGCCCCTCTGCCTTCCTTTCTTCCCCCACCCCCACACTCCCTGTTTCCTCAGGAGATCAAGTCTGTTTCCCATTTCCAGGGGGATCTGTGTATGTTTCTCTTGGGGTTCTTCTTGCTACTAAGCTTCTCTGGGGTCATGGACTATAGGTTCCTTATTCTTTGTTTTTCAGCTAATATTCACCTATGAGTGGGTAAATACCATGCTCATCGCTCTGGATCTGGGTTAGCTCATGCAGGATTTTTTTTCTAGTTCCATCCATTTGCATGCAAATTTCAAGTTGTCATTGTTTTTTACCATTGAGCGGTACTCCATTGTATAAATGTACCATATTTTCTTTATCTATTCTTCAGTTGAGGGGCATCTAGGTTGTTTCCAGGTTCTGGTTATTACAAATAATGCTACTATGAACATAGCTGAACAGATGTCCCTGTAGTATGTTTTAGTATTCTTTGGGTTATATTCCCAAGAGTGGTATTGCTGGGTCTTGCAGTAGTTTTGTTTCTCAATGTTCTGAGAAACAGCTACACTGATTCCCAGAGTGGTTGTACAAGTTTGCATTCCCACCAGCAATGGAGGAGTATTCCCCTTGCTTTGCATCCTCTCCAGCATAAGCTATCATTGGTGTTTTTGATCTTAACCATTCTGACATGTGTAAAATGGTATCTCCGAATCATTTTGATTTGCATTTCCGTGATGGCTAAGGATGTTGAACATTTCTTTAAGTTTCTTTTAGTCATTTAAGATTCTTCTGTTGAGAATTTTCTGTTTAGATCTGTACCCCATTTTAATTGGATTATTTGATATTTTGGTGTCTAATTTCTTGAAATTTTTTATATATTTTGGAGATTATTTCTTGGTCTGATGTGGGGTTGGTGAAGATCTTTTCCCATTCAGTAGACTGCCTATTTGTCTTATTAACTGATATGGGAGTGATTCCTTATTAATAAAGAAACTGCCTAGGCCCCTTGATAGGCCAACCCTTAGGTGGGTGGAGTAAACAGAACAGGATTCTGGGAGAAAGAGCTGAGTCAGGGAGTCGCCATGATGCTCCCACTCCAGCCAGACGCAGGTTAAGATCCTACCTAGTAAGCGCACCTCGTGGTGTTACAGGGATACTAGAAATGGGTTAGATCGATATGTAAGAGCTAGCCAATAAGAGGCTACAGATAACGGGCCAGACAGTGTTTAAATGAATACAGTTTCTGTGTAATTATTTCGGGTACAAAGCTAGCCATGTGGGCGGCCGGGTGCCGGGGAAGCAGCCCAGCCGCCCCTACTTACTACAATTAACTGTATCCTTTGCCTTTCAGAAGCTCCTCAGTTTCAGGAGGTCCCATTTATTTATTGTTGCTCTCAGTGTCTTTGCTACTGATGTTGTATTTAGGAAGTGGTCTCCTGTGCCCATGCATTGAAGGCTACTTCTCACTTTCTCTTCTATCAGGTTCAGTGTGGTTGGATTTATATTGAGGTCTTTAATTCATTTGGACTTGAGTTTCATGCGTGGTAATAGGTATGGATCTATTTTCATTCCTCTACATGCTGACATTCAGTTATGTCAGCACCATTTGTTGAAGATGCTTTTTATCCATTGTATAATTTTAGCTTCTTTGTCAAAAATCAGGTGTCATAGGTATGTGGATTAATATCTGGGTCTCTGATTTGATTCCATTGGTCAACCGCTCTGTTCTTATGCCAATACTAAGCTGTTTTTATTATTGTAACTCTATAATAGAACTTGATGTCAGGGATGGTGAAGCTTCTGGAAGTTCCTTTACTATGCAGGATTGTTATGGTTATCTGGGGTTTTTTGTTTTTCCATATGAACTGAGTATTGTTATTTTGAGGTCTGTGAAGAATTATGTTGGGATTTTGATAGGGATTACACTAAATCTAGATTGCTTTTGGTAGGATTGCCATTTTTATTATGTTGATCCTACCTATCCAAGAGCATGGGAAATCTTTTCATTTCTGGTGTCTTCTTCAATTTCTTTCTTCAAAGACTTAAAGTTCTTGTCAAACAGTTCTATCACTTCTTTGGTTACCACAAGATATATTTTTTTTGTCTATTCTGGATGATGGTGTTTCTATGATTTCTTTTTCAGTTACTTTATCATTTGTATATAGGAGGGCTACTTTTTTTTTAGTTGATCTTGTATTCTGTCACATTACTGAATGTGTTTATCAGCTGTAGTAGTTCCCTGGTAGAATTCCTGGGGTCACTTTTGTATACTATCATATCATCTGCAAATAGTGAAAGTTTGACTTCTTTCTTTCCAATTTGTATTCTCTTGATCTCCTTTTGTTAGCTTTATTGCTTTAGCTAGAACTTCAAGAACTATGTTGGATAACTATGGAGAAAGTGGGCAGCCTTTTCTTGTTCCTGATTTTAGTGAAATCACTTTGAGTTTCTCTCCATTTAATTTAATGCTGACTATTGGCTTGCTTTATATTGCTTTTATTATGTTTAGATATGTTTCTTGTATCCCTGGAGATCATCCTATTCTTAATGCATTTTTGGCTGTGCACCATGTGGACATTTTCCCAGGGTTGCTCATGAGTAGGACTAGAAACGTTTTATATTACTTGAATGTCTCTCAAGTTGCTACACTTACTTAGTATAAAACTTATGGAGCAAATTAACAGTTTTTTCTCAGTTATTTTAAATGTCATTACTCCTAATCATTTAATTCACAGTCAGGTTAGCTAACAAAATCCATCAGTTCTTTCCATTATATGGTTCCATGCTCATGTCACAGACTTAATTGGGAAAGGGACTTGACCCCTCTTGGTCCAAGAAAAGAAATGCCCAGGTAGAATGAGTGCAGGTTCTGGCAGGTAACAGAAAAGTCAATGTTGTCTATAGATCAGGATGATTCTTGCTATCATTGTTCCCTAAATCAAAATGATTCAATAAAAGCATACCCCTCCAGATGTCCAGCATGTATCTCCTCCCAGTAAAGTCACCACTGAACACCCAAAAAACCCTCACTTTGATCCACAAGATGCAAGAAAAGTTGCTCAGTTGTGAATTTGTTAGGCTCTATAGTCTTGTAGCAAGTGTAGGTTTTCTTTCTCAAGACTCCTATTGCCTCATTGGGGTAATTTTTAAAAAATGACATCTGCTTGTTTTCCTAGTTACCCCATGACTAAGGTATAGAAAATTGAATAGGTAGAAAGTCTACTTTGTCAAATAAGAGCTTTTAAAAATAGAATCAGCCCCAATTTTCTACATTTATCTGTTAAAGGAGTCTACTGAGTATCATAAATTGCCCCCAAATTCGTGAACCACAAAATACCAAACACACACAGATACAGATATACTGCCATGCTATTGGTGTGTGTGTGTGTGTGTGTGTGTGTGTGCATGTGCATGTGCATGCATTTTGTGGTTCATGAATTTGGGGGCAGTTTATGATACTCAGTAGATTTTAGGATAATTCTGTATCTCCTATTTTAAATGAAATTTTTTATTTCTTCCCATGACTGGGGATATTTGCTGTGGTGGTTTGAATAAGAATGGCCTCCATAAGCTTAATAAACTCTTCCTTCTATAAGTTGCCTTGGTCATGGTGTGTTATCATAGCGATAGAAAAGCAACTAAGCCATTTGCCAAGTAAACAGATAGGTTTAAATATGATTGGTCCCCACCCCCCAAGCACTCAAGTTACTTTTCTAAAAGGGAACTAGACAACGTGTGATCAAGCAACTAAGGGACAAGGTAGAAGGCACTTAGGTAACGCACAAAGGGAAAAATCACTTTGTAAATTACTGACGTTGTTTGTACGTCTGAATGACCTCAGAATAGTAAAGGAAGCTTGTGAGTTTCCCCCTCCCCGATTCATTGAGAACTACCACAGAAGTTACAGCTCCCGCAACCACCCTAAGAGCCTAGAAACTGAAGGAAATTCTCTCTCATTGATTACAAAGAGAGAAGCGACTTCCAAACCAGCCAGCTCTACAGCATAAAAGTGGTAATTTTTCTGGTACAGATTCAAGTATATTTGGTCATTTAATCTTAGAAAATGGGTCTTAAAAAGAAGAGGATATATTTTCTATAGCTCCCTAGTTAATTATAGTAGAAAAACTGCTCTCTTGTTCTCTCTCTCTCTCTCTCTCTCTCTCTCTCTCTCTCTCTCTCTCTCTCTCTCTCTCTCTCTCATACACACTAATCATTACTGATTGACAAATATCTCCCAGTGGGAAGTTGAAGTTGGGAGGAAGTATATATATTATGTATCTGTTTAAATGAAGTATAAAACAAATTTCAGACACTTGAAAATTAATACCTGGAAAAAGTAGGAATTTTGAGTGAAATTAGGAAACACGCCAAGGTTTGAGATAATAAGAGAATTGGGAGAGCTAGCAATAAAATGGGCAGGGGCAGTCGGTCCTGTAAATTCACAGTGTGTCTTTCACTGTCAAGCGTGCTTCCTGGGAAATGATCCTGCTGGCAGTATGAAACAAAGAGAATTTAGAGCCCTCAGTAGAAGAGCGAGAGAGTGTGACAAAAGTGTGCATTCGTGTGAAAGCACCAGCAGCAGCAGGCGGCTCTAATTCCAGTTAGACTATTGTCTCTGAAGGAGCTAGGCCAGCGTGCGTGGATTGGTCTCAGTTCATTTTGCATCAATAGTTGCAGTTACTGTAATTCACTTTGCCAACATCATTCTATGAAATCCTCATGATAAACCCATCAAAGTTAAAATTGTTGTGTATTTTACAAATGAAGGCCAGGAACCTCAAGAGCTGTAGCCAAGGCCTCGCACATGGTGGACGATGAAACTGACATCTGATCCCAGACCTGCCTCCCAATCCTAACAGTTCATCATTATACATTGTGTAGATCCAGGGAGAGATGGCAGCAATTGAAATAGTGTAGGAATCTGAAAATTAAAATTTTTAATTTAAAATTATAGATCTTTATGTTTTTGAGGCAGGATCTTATGTAGCCTAGGCTGGACTTGAATTTGTCATGTAGCTGAGGCTGCCCTTGAATTCCCATTTTCCTGCTTTCATCTTCCAAGTATTGGGATTACTGACTTATGCTACTGGCAAGCCTGGATTCTGGAATCTTAAGCCGGATGCGTGCATGCTTCTTCACTGACTAGCAAGAGAACTAAAGTAGAATCAATTTTCCCTTTCCTCGCTCTTCCTTTCCCTTCCTTCCTCCTTTTCTCCCTTATTTCTTCCCCCTTTCTTTCCTTTTCTTCTTTTCTTTCTAATGGAATCACAATGGTAATGGCATAAAATCAGAAGACTATAGTGTAAAACTGTCTCAGACTGGGTAAAAAAAAACACATGAAAATACTCTTATTGTTTTATGATCCCATTTAGAGGGAACATTTTATTTATAGCTTTCCTCCCAAATACACATTAAGGTGATATTGAGCTTTTGGTAAAATTATATCATACATCTATGCTGACAGCTTGCTTCCTGCACACAAATCTTTATCTGCTACTTTCGGCTTTCAATATTTCCTCCAAAGAAGTGAGTTAGGACATTAAAGGGCCCAGAAAGAAACATGAAACAGATGGAACGCAGGTTTTTGTGTGAAGTGAGGGTCACACTGAAGTAATGGAAAACCAGCCAGAGGGAGATGTGAGGCGGAAATCCATGGAGCACACACAAGGATGGATCTTCCTAGCCTGGAACCTTAGGCATTTACAAAACAGTGTATCCTCCAGATGGTCCTTGAAGTTGGGTGTTCTTAAATACGGCATAAGAGAATGGTCCTCAGCTCCTCTTGCAGGCTTCGGAAAAATACTTTTGACCATTTAACAGTGCTGACTTTTGTGACTCTAGTGTTTGCTTTCTTTTACCGTCTTCCCTGGCATTCTGACCCCTGAGATCTACAGCAAGGCATTGGCTCTTGGCAGTGACTGCAGATGCATCCTTGAGGCAGGGAGGAAGCAGGTTTAGAGGGCTGGATTGAGCTGATGTTGGGGAACAAGACTACTGAAGTTTTGAGACTCAGAAGAGGCTAAGCCCAAATGGAGGTTGATAGTTGAGGAGGCCTAACTCAAAGGCAGTGTTTGACAGCAAAACCCCCCATTTCTGTGCTACCCAAGAAGGTAGCTGGGGATTTGGGTCTGCAGTTAAACTGGATGATAGGATAGGTGCCACCAGTCAGGGCAATTTAACCATCTAGCTCTGTGTTTCCCTGTTTATTCATTTCTCCTAGCGGGATCGCACGTGTCAGCGTCTGAATATCCCCGACCTCCCCCAGTTAGCAATCAGGAGAGAAACTCCAGTACTGCTTCCCTTTCATCACCCTCCCTCTTTCCTTTACAGGGGAGTTTGTCACAGTTCTGTATCCACTTGCTTGTTTCCTCACACTCCACCTGCTCCCTTAGAGACCCATTTCATTTTTGACCTTTGCTCCTTCGCTCTAACAATACAGCTCTTGTTGAATTACCTGTGACCACCGTGCTTCTAAATCCAGTAGACAATTTCCAGGTCTTGTCTCAGTTGACAGACAGAGCATGAACCCCCCACCAGTCCCCCCCCGCGCCCCCGTTTGATCATTGATCATCCTTTCTCTCTTAAACTTTTCTCTTGCTTCCCTTATCCCCTCACTCTCCATTCTTTGGATTTTGTCTGTCTTTCCAGCTGTTCTCATTCATTCTGTTTGCTAGCACCGTACATCAGAGTTTGTTTATTTAAGGTGACATAGGAGCCCTCTTTTCTCACCTTGCCCTCTTGTGCAGGGCATCTCATCCATGCTCATAGCCTGATAGTAATGGGTGTGCTGCTGTCTGGATTTGCCTCTGCTTTCGTCACTGCTTAGAATGTAAGGACTCAGATTTACAGGTTGCTTTCTTGTTTCTGTTTAGCCCCAGCAGATCCTTGCAGGCCAGCATGCCCTGGCAGTTGGTACTTGGGAGAACTAAAATGCCTGCTGGCCTGAGGGAACTTCCAAGGAGCCCAGCATGTCTCCCCTCTACCCTGGTGTTGGGGCGTGAACTATGGACCCTGCTCTGGACTGAACAGTATTCTTCCACTAAGCAATACTAAACATATATAAACAGGTATAAACATACATGTCATATTAATACTCTTGCTATTTTTCTTCAAAAAGTTTTTAAATCAAGCTTTAAAAAAACAATGTAAAATCCCCCCATATTTAGCATTCTATTGCAAATTAACCAAAATTTAAGCTATCTTTTTCTTAGTAACTAGGACTTTTCAAATAAGGAATTGTGTAGAAGTATGAGACAATTCTCTGTTTTAAAGTAACATTTGCAATAAACATTACTATGATTGGTTTTCCTTGGCCTGCAGTTTCAAATAACCCTGAACAGAAACAGGTAAAACAAAACCCTTGCCCCCTGGGCTTTTTGATACCAGGCAGGTTGAAATAATAAGCCCTGGCCAACAAAAGGCTTGAAGCAGGCAAGGAGAAGGAGTTAATGAGATCCTGCAACTGGATCCTAAGACCTCAGCAGACAGGGCAGCTGTTCTCTAGCCCTAATGAACCCTGCGAGATCACCTCCTGGCAAAATCCAACCCTGGTGGGTGCGGGCAAGTCCCAACACCAGGGAGGTGGATTTGCTGGTATAAATAACAAGGATCTGTTACCATGAGATTACCTGTCTGCAAAATACCTATTTATCTTCATTATACTGGCTTTAGAGGCAAGAGATGGGGGTGAATGTTGGCGTGTGTGATGATGGAGCCGGGGGAGAGATGGCATCTCTGACCTCAGGTGAAACCCGCTGTAACTTAGTGAGTTTTTCTGACAGACAGATGGAGTCTGTAATGCTTAACTCCAAGTACTGAGTTCTCATTAATGTTACTTGAAAATATAAGTAACAAAGTAAGGCAAGGATGCATTTGTATTTGGAATCACAACATCACAGTTTCCAGCTGGTAATTTCAATCTGATAATTTTAATTAAGGCATTATTATAGCCATTCCTTCACCACATTCTTGAGTGAATACTGCATGTCTGGCACTGTGCTAAACGTAGGTACCCAGCGATAAGTGAAGGAAACATTGCACACATCCTGACAGAATCTCCAGCTAGTGGTGCAGTCAAGACAATAAATGGATGAATAAAGATGCTATTATATATTCAGAAAAATGGAAAGGAAGACTATGTTACCACAAGGGAAAATAACAGGAAAACCAGAGAGAGAGATTGACTTAAATCTCATCCATAAAGTGTAAAGTGGAGACAGCTATGCAAAGATGGGTAGGAGGTAAGTATAACACACTATAATAATGAATCCCATCTTTATATTGATTTTAATATAAAATTTAAACATAAAGTATCATGTGATTACAAAATATATAGTTAATCAAAGAGTCCACAAATAATGTAAAGTTAAAAGAACACATTTTTTTTTTCTCTGTCTCCCTTGGCAGGAAGCATGGATGATTGGCTGGTATATTGAGTAATTCTCCGCTAATCATTTATCATCTGTGGAGGAAGACAAGCATGGTCTCTGACTTTGGGAAAACTCTACGGGCTGACTCAACATTCTCAAAGGCAGCATTCAGCCAGAGCCTTTCTTCAGCATCCTCTTGTGCTTCCCCATCGAGATAGTTCGCATCTGTGCCATGGTCGGTGGACACCGAGTTCTTCACAGCCTGTATCCCAAAGTCACATTCCCACACCTTGTAGCAATGCCCTTAAACAGAGTTGGTAACTGTCGTTACCTTTCTGGCAGTCAATAGAGCTGGTAAAATTATTTACTACTTTTGTTTGGTGGCTCAGATCCAGGTTGGGTCATTCATAGTGTGTTGCTTCTGCACACATCTGACTGATTTTTGTAACGATGCTGAATACAGAAATAAAAGGATCCCAAAGTGGATACATGGAGCATAACATTACTACATGATAACAAACAGATGGTCCTCTGAATATCAAATTGATAACACTTTCTATTTTACCAGATCAGAAATACGCTTGGAAACAATCTGTTTTTACTTTAGAAGCACAGTAAAAAGGTCAGTTACAGACTCACAGTCTTTCCCTTGAGGAGAAATCAATCCAGGGTTTACACCTAGAGACACTGAGCCCGCTCAGCCCCATGCATTCCTCACTTCGCAGGACTGTGAGTTCCTCACAGTGGTAGACAGTGAACCTGGACCACAAGAGTCTCCAGCGAAGCCTAACAGGAGAGGAAGGGAAACTGTGGGGGGAGACAAATGCCCTCAGAGGCTGACGGAAAAGTAGCCAACACCTTTTAAATGGTTCAAAGGCCTGTGAGATACAACACGTGCAGAAAAGTCGCAAATCTGGAAGTGTGTTTAATAAGTGAAATATCACCTTGTGACTATGAACCAGATGTTGAAACTGGTTGCCAATGCCCTACCAGCTTCCTCCTGTTCATTTCTGATTCCAGTCCCTTTCCGTCCTTCAAGTGTTTCCATTCTGCTTTTACCTCACAGCACATTTGCATTTTCTTTTTGTTTTTATTTTTATCACCTAATTATGTATTTAAACACCAGAGTGTAGTTATGGTCAATTTTGAGCATTATATAAATGAACCATATGTATGCATTTCTTTATTTCTGCCCTCATCATTTGGCATCCCATAGCTGACCATAATAGAGATTCATTTCTTTTTATTGCTATAGGATACCCCATTAAACGACATCCCACAGTTAGTCATCTTTCAGTTAACAGAAATGTGAGTAGTTTTCACAGTCTGGAAATAATGTTTTTATGTGCCTTCTTTCACTGTTTATGAGAAATTTTAGTTAAGAAAGGATGAAATTGATGGGTCATGCATATATCTAATGCCACTGTACAATGCCAGAGTAGTTGCCTGGATTTAGCCTCTCACAGGAGTGTGCAGGGGTTCTTTCCAGCACATCATCACCTACTCTTGCTGCTGTCGAGCTTAGTACTTGGTTTGGCAACTTGATGTGAGTATAGAGTTGCAAGGTGAATTTCTATTATTTATCTTAGGGATCATATAGAACATTAGTTTGATTTAATTTATGTAAATACAACAAACCAATAGAACATTGCAATATGTAAAAAGGACAAAGCATATATTCTATTTATATGAAAATAAATATCAGATTAAATAAGACTGTAGCAATATGTTTGTCTTTCAGGTAGACTCACCTTTTCAACTCTACCATCTGGTAATAAAGAGAGAAGAGAAACAGTATTCATGACTCTATAATCTGTACCGAGGAAGTGTGGGTAAGTGAATGGTCTGCCGAGACAACTGTTCCATGTGGCCTGATCACTTTTATTATAGATTGCTTAACTTTAACGATTTTCATCCATCTATTTATCCCACACTGGTTTTGCCACTAGAGTTTTATGTCTGTCATGATATCTATGCATATGTCTTAAGTTTTACTTACAATATGGGTTATTTCTTCTTTTAGAACAATATCACACACCCATGTTGTGTTTCTAAGTCTGAAGACATAGAAATTAGACTCCCTGAAGATGCAAACATTAATGAGAGAACCTCACTCCCTTATTGGTCTCATGTAAAGTGCCAGGTTTCAGCTGTTCTGCTTCCAACAGTCTCGGAGTGTGGATTTTCCTACAGCCTGAGCTCACCGGGTCTGAATCCTAGAATTGGCATCACTCCGACGATGGGATGAGTTTTTTTCTGACAGGTTGTTCATACTCCAGGCTATGTTTCTGTAATCGTGATTGCTGAACTACAGGGAATTTGCTCATCCATGAACACTAGATATAGTATCTTTTTCTGTCAATGAAATTTGATCCCAGAGATAGCTTGAAAGTTTGCTGCAGTTTATGTCGACATTTTATACTTTTTGAACAAGGTCTTTTTTATTATATCCTATATTATATATTTTGAGCAAGATCTTTTTACTGTATTACTATGTTATTACCACTATTTCTGTTGTATGGGAAAGTTAATGATTTTTGTAACAAAAATATGGTGAGTGTCTAATTAAAGAAAAACATTTGTATAGAAGAGTGTAGAAAGCATAAATGTCTGGCTTAGCAAATTTCCACATCCCATGCAGCCCTTTAACAAGAACCTATATCGAGAAATACAAAGCCTCTGGGACCCCTACACTCCCTAAGTAGCCAGTATCTTAACCAGGAAAGGAACTTACCTATTTGAACATAGGTAAACATGTCTGATCAGCATGGCCTCTGTCTACCTCCTGATACTCAGCAAGATGCTCTCTGGGTAGTTTATGATGCTGCAAATACTTGCAATGTTCACCGCTGTGTGATATCATCTTTTGCACTTTTACTTCAGTTTGTCCATTTGACCCTCAACGGCCATATGGATATTTCCAGCAATGTTGTTGAGAGTGTTCATGTCATATGAACATGTGGACATTTCCTCTGGGTTGAATTATGGATGCAGTATCTGAGTATTGAGGAATGCATAAGCTAAGAATTTCTCTACACAGGTTGGGTGTAGTAGGGAGTGAGCCCCTTGTTTGTCCTGGCCATCTGCTAACTTACACCTGAAATAATGACACAGAAATTGTATTAATTAAATTACTGCCTGGCCCATTATCTCTAGCCTATTATTGGCTAACTCTCACATCTTGATTAACCCATTTCTATTAAATCTGTGTATCACCATGTGACTGTGGCTTACCTGCAAGATTTTAACCTATGTCCATCTCAGGAAGGAGATTCATGGTGTCTGCCACTCTGCCCCCTTTCCAGAATTCTGTTCTGTCTTCCCCGCCTACCTGAGATCCACCCTATCAACTAGGCCAAGGCAGTTTCTTTAATAACCAATGAAAGCAACACAAATACAAGGACCTCCTACACCAGTTGAGAATAACTTAACTACACCACTCAGGACCAAAAGCGCTTTAGATGTTACATTCTTTCTAAAGTTTTGAATATGTTCATATATGTAGCAAGATATCTTGGGGATAGGACCCAAACTTAAGCTTGGACCACTCAAGGTACTTTTTAACAATACTTTAATGTGCCTGCATTTCCTTCTGTCTCTCTTTTCATGTCTCCCTTCCTCTTATCTGCCTTTTTTCTTTCTTCTTTCCTATTCTTTTTTTAATTGAAAAATTCTATCTCCTCCCCTCCTCCCACTTCCCTCCCCTCCCCCAACTCTCCCTCTTCCTCCCTCTCCAGTCCAAGGAGCAGTCAGGGTTCCCTACCCTATGGGAAGTCCAAGGTCCACCCTGCTCCCCCCAGGTCCAGGAAGGTGAGCATCCAAACAGACTAGGCTCCCACAAAGCCCGTCTATGCAGTAGAATCAAAACCGAGCGCCATTGTCCTTGGCATGCTCCATCAGTTCCAGTCCAACTGGCCTTGGTGAGCTCCCATTAGATCAGCCCCACTGTCTCAGTGGGTGGACGCACCCCTCGCAGTCCTGACTTCCTTGCTCATGTTCTCCCTCCTTCTGCTCCTCATTTGGACCTTGAGAGCTCAGTCCAGTGCTCCAATGTGGGTCTCTGTCTCTATCTCCAACCATCACCAGATCAAGGTTCTATGGTGATATGCAAGATATTCATCAGTGTGGCTATAGGATAAGGCCGGTTCAAGCACCCTCTCCTCTGCTGCCCAAGGAACAAGCTGGGGGCATCTCCTTGGACACCTGGGATCCCCTCCAGAGTCAAGTCTCTTGCCAACCCTAAAATGGCTCCCTTAATTAAGATATATACTTCCCTGCTCCCACATTCACCCCTCCTCCATCCCAACCATCCCATTCCCTCAAGCTCTCCCCATCTTCCCCTTCTTCCTTCTCTCTCCCCATCTCCCCTTATCTCCACCCCACCCCCACCTCCATGCTCCCAACCCCTGTCTGGCAATCTTGTCCACTTCCAATATCCAGGAGGATAACTATATGTTTTTCTTTCAGTTCACCTTCTTATTTAGCTTCTCTAGGATTATGAAATAGAAAACACTATCCTGAGTGAGGTAACATAGATCCCAAAAGATGAATATGGTATGTACTCACTCATAAGTGAATTCTAGCCATAAATAAAGGACATTGAGCCTATAATTCTTTCCTATTCTTTAACTGAGTGTGTGTGTGTTGTATATATGTTGTCTGCATGTGAGTCTGCATGTGTATACAAATGCACATTTGTATGCATCCATGGGTATGCATGTGTATGTGGGCCCAATGTTGACATCAGGAGTCTCTCATGTTTGCTCTCAGCCATATTCATCGATGCAAGCTCTCTCAATTGAGTCCAGTGCTCAGAGCTACAAATGGTTTAGCTAGCTAGTTCGCCTGAGGCCCCCTACCATGAACAACTGGTTTTCCCACTACTGCCTCTTGAGTGCTGGGGTTGTGTGCACTTTTACTCTAATCTTTCACATGAAGACAGGAGTGGAATTTCCTCCACTTCTAGAATCATGTTCGTCTGTTCAAAAGTTTCATGATTTAGAGCACTTCAGATTTTGAACTTTCGGGTCAGAGATAGATGCTCCGCCTGACTGTGAAACAGAGTTCTAAAGGAAGTTGGACCATTTGCCTTCCCATCAGCAGTGTATGTGAAATTTTTGAGTTGTTCCAAAGCCTGAAAATTTGGTCTGTACATTGTAGCTACTCTGGTGACAAGTAATAGAATCACGTGGCACTTTGAAATGCATATCTCTGATTACTAAGTGTACTTTCTCATCTATTTGTTGGACATTTGGATTCAATTAGTGATTGATTTAAGACATGGTGTCTTGTAGCCCACGCTGACCCCGGTCTTGCTATGTAGCTGACGATGACCTTGAACACTTAAAAATTCTTATTATTGTTGATGTTAATTTTGTGTGTGTGTGCCCACATACGTGCACATTAATTTTGTTGTTGTTGTGTGTGTGTGTGTTCCCACATATGTGCACACCACAGCATGAATATAGAGGTCAAAGAATAATTTTTGAAGTCAGTTCTCTCCTTCCACTTTTACTTATGTTCCAGGGATGGCACTTGAAGTCAGTTGCCAGGTTTGTGTGATAAATGCCTTTACCAGTGGAGGTATCTTTCACTTTTACCTCTCATTGCTAAGATTACAAGGATATCCCCACACCCAGTATATGTGGGTAGGACTGAACCCAGGGATTTGTGCATGCTGGGCAAGGGCTTTGTAAGCTCAACTATATCCAGTCTTGGTTTATTCCTTAATCAAGTTCCAAGCCATATATCTTGATTTTTTGAGCTATGTTCTTTCTTACTATTTCTAGGAATGCATTATATGTTTAAATTCTGTATATGACCCCTATAATGATATTGTGTTTTAAATATTATTTACTACTCTGTAATGTCTTTCCATTCTTTATAGCATTTTCTGATGGCAAGGCTTTATGTTTTGTTTTTTAACTTTAATATGAAACTTCTCAGTATTTTCCTTTATGATTGTGCATCCTTGGCATTATCTACACTGATGTCACAACTATTGACTTACATTGTTTAATTTTGTTTTTCTATGAGGAGAGCAGTGGATAGCATCTTTCTACATATCCCAGGCTGACAAAAATGTGCCTTTAACTCATGGCCCTAATGGTTAGCTTCTCTCGGATTGGGATCACAGGGTTGACTCGCAGATTACTAGCTGTGCTCTAAATCATGACCCTTGTGGGTTGGCTTCCCTAGGATTGGGGTCACAGAGTAGACTCGCAGATTACTAGCTGTGCTCTCTTCCACATCCTCACACTTGTAACTCTTGATAGACTGACTTTCCTTGCTGCTTTATTTAGTATTTTTTCTCATAAGCCCAGTTCCTATTTACTTATTTCTGGCTTGCCTGTGGCCCATTTGCCCATGCTCTCCAGTATCCCACAGCCTTCATTGTAGCATTCCATAAATAAGTCTGTTTACATTGTCCAGCCATGCTTTGCTAGTATGTTCACTCACACCATGCTTCTTCAGAACGCCATTCTTGGATCATCAAACGTCTATGACTTTTATGATCACTTCTACAAGTTAAACATACATACAACAGTTTGAGTGTCAGGTAACAGTCATATATAAATAGCTCTCTACAACCAACAATGAACCTAATTTATTACTTTATCATAACTCTGTAGGCATTCTATAATGTCCTTGTATGAAATTTATGTTTCCATTATGCACATCTTATGTTAGACTACTCCAAGTACTGTATGTTCTTAATGGTATTTTAAATATTATCTTGAAAAAAATTTAACTGAATGGCTGGGCTATGTCTGTGTGTCAGTAGGTTGTTATTTTTATTTAATTAAAAAATTGAGGCAGAGTCTCACTATATATCCCTGTCTGTCCTGAAACTCACTATGTAGACCAGGCAGGCCTTGAACTCACAGAAATTCACCTGCCTCTGTCTCTGAGTGATAGGATTAAAGCTGAGTGTCATCACACCTAGCCAAGATAATTTATTTTTAAATGATGCTGTCTTAGGTACTGTTCTATTTCTGTGAAGAGACTAACACCATGAACAAGACAACTTCTGAAAGAAATCGTTTAATTGGGAGCTTGCAGACAGTTTTAAAGTCTATGACTGTCATGGTGGGAAGCATGGGATAGGCAGGCAGGCAGGCATGGCTGGAGCAGTAACTAAGAGTTTACAAGCTCATCAGCAAGTTGGAGGCAAAGAGCAAGACTGGGGCTGGGCATAGGCTTTTTAGACCTCAAAGCACTGCCAGTGGCACATCTCCTCCAGCAAGGTCCTACTTCCCAAGCCTTCCTAAACAACTCACCACCTGGGGGTCAAACATTTAAATATATGAGTCTATGGGGTGATTCTCATTCAAACCATCACAGATACCGCTGTATGTTTTTCTACTTTATAATATTTCTATAAATTTAATAAACTTATTCAAGAAAGTGAAAAATATTTGTAGTCTTCATGTCTTACTGCCCAGGATAGGACCTCAGAATAACATTGAACAGAAACAGTTAAGAAAGGATACTTGCTTGGTTTCTGATTGCAGAGGGAAAGTGTCTAGTGTTTACTGGTAATTATAATGGCTTGGTATAGTTTTGTGTTGGGGTTGGGGTTAGCAAAAAACTATTTTTGTTTTTATTTTTCTGAGATATTAAAATGATAATCAACTCTCCTTATTTTGGCTTAATACTTTATTATCTGCAGTGGTATTCCTTATAATTAATATTGCTTGCTTGTTCTTTTTCCTCTTCTTCTCTCTCTTTTTCCTACTTCTACTTTTTATTCTCTAGTCTTTCCAGAGTTATTGATTTGGTTGAAGTCTTAGGGAGACTGCTCATTCATTTTCTGGCTTCTCAGACCCAAATAATCACACAGAAACTATATTAATTACAAGACTGTTTAGCCAATAGCTTAGGTGTACTACTAACTAGTTCTTACATCTTAAATTAAACACATTTCTCTTAATCTGTGTATCGCCACAAGGCTGTGGCCTACTGGTAAGGTTCAAGCATCTTTCTCCTTCAGCAGCTACATGGTGTCTGCCTGACTCTGCCTTCTTTCTCCCCACATTCAGTTTAGTTTTCCTGCCTAGCTCTATTCTGCCCTTCCATAAGCCAAAGATGCATCTTTATTAACCAATGGTAATAAAGCATATTCACAGCATACAGAAGGGAATCCCACATCAGGTTTCTGTTGTGATAAAACCTTGACCATAAATGATTTGGAGAAAAAAAAATTGTAGTCTGCTAGCAAGGGAAGTTAGGGCAGGAATTCAAGGCAGGAACCTGGAAGTAGAAGCTGATACAGAAATCATGTAGGAATTCTGCTTTCTGGCATGCTTTCCATGGCATGCTGAACTTGTATTATAGCATCCAGAGTCATCAGCCCTGGATGGCACCACCCATGGTGATCCGAGTGCTCCCACATCAATCTTCAATCAAGAAAATGCACTGAAGGCTTGCCCAAGGGTCAGTCTGGTGAGAGCATTTTCTCAACTGAGGTTGCTCCTTCTATAATGATTCTAGCTTGTTTCAAGTTGACATGAAACCAGCCAACACAGCTACTTTTCCAAGAATTGGTGAGTCTCTTTGTTTATTCACTCTCTTGTATGATACTTTCATTCTTTTGATGTCTGCTTTTCAGTTTCCTTTCTTTTTACTTTCAGTTCATTTTGCTTGCTTTCTACCCTCTTGGATTAGACTCTTCAGTCATCCCTAGTAACTAGAGTACATTTTCAGATGTAATTCTAATTACTACAAGAACCATTTGCTTATCAAAAGCTTCCTTTTGTATAAGTTATTGAGCCAGTGAAAATTACCCAGCTAATTCTCCTTTTCCTTCAGTTGGGTATGTTTATTTTTGTTTTCTTACTCATTTTTTCATTTTTCTGTTTGTTTTTATTAATTGGTTAGTTTCCAGCCTGATCACTGTTTCACCTTCCTCCTCTCCTCCCAGTTCCTCCCTCCAATCCCTTTCCTCTACCCGCCCCCATCCACTTCTCCTTTCTCTTTAGAAAAGAGCAGGCATCCCATGTGTATTAGTCAACCATGGCATATCAAGTTGCAGTAAGACTAGGCATCTTCTCTCTTGTGGAGGCTGGACAAGGCAATCCAGTATGAGAAGTAGGGTCCCCAAAGCAGGTAACAGAGTCAGAAACAGCCCCTATGCTCATTGTTAGGAGTCCCACAAGAAGACCAAGCTAATAACTGTAGTATGTGCAGAGGGGCTAAGTATGTCTCATGCAAGCACTTTGGTCAGTGGTCCCATTTTTGTGAGTACTTGTGAGTCCAGGTTAGTGATTCTGTAGGTGTTCTTGTGGTGTCCTTGTCCCTTCTGACTCCTACAATCCTTCCTCCCATTCTTCTGCAGGAATCCCCATCCCCAAGCTCTACCTAGTGTTTGGCTGTGTGTATCTGCATTCATTTCCATCAGTTGCCGAGTGAAGCCTCTCTGATGACAACTGGGATAGGCAACGGTCTATGAGTATAGTAGAATATCATTAGGAGTCATTCCATTGACTTTTTTGCCTGTTGCGTTAGACTCTATCTTAGGCCCCTGGGATATCCAGTCTTTGTGTCCTGGCCCTCCAGGCAGTAGTACAGGTGAGCTCCCTGTCATGGTATGGATCTCAAGCTGGACCAGTCACTGGTTGGTCACCCCCACAATTTCTGTGTGCTCTTTGCTCCAGCACATCTTAAGGGCAGGGAAAATTGTAGGCCGAACATTCTGTGACTAGGTTAGCGTCCCAGTCCCTCCAATGGAAGTCTTGCCTGGTTACAGATGACCAGTTCAGGCTCTACATCCCCCTACTACTAGGAGTCTTAGCTGGGAACATCTTTGTAGATTCCTGGGAGTTTCCCTTCCCCTAGATTTCTAGCTCATCCCAGAGATGCCCTTGATTCCGACTGTCTATCCTAGTACTCTCTCCCTCCATCCTCCTCCTATTTGGTCCCTCCTATTCCCATGTCTACCCTACTGCTCATCCTGACCCTGCTGCTGCTGTCTACCTGTGATGACTATTCTATTTCCCCTTCATACTGAGATTCATGTGCCCCCCCCACTTTGAACCCACCTTGTTACTTAGCTTCTCTGGGCCTGTGGATTGTAGCATGGTTATTCTTTACCTTATGACTAAAATCTGCTTATTATTGAATGCATACCTGGGTCTGGGTCTTTCTGGGTCTGGGTTATCTCACTCAGGACGATCTTTTCTAGTCCCATCCATTTGCTTGCACATCTTATTATGTCATTGTCTTTAACAGCTTAGACACCACGGTGCTCAGAGGAAGTCGAGAGTGAATGTGCCCTGTTGACATGAGCACAACCTGCCATGGGCACCAATGCCTTAGGTGTATGGGAATGCCAACTCTTTCCCTAGGTCAGGTGCAAGGAAATGACAAAGTCTTTCCCTGCTCTGAGCACTGATGTTGACAGTTTGTACTGAGAGCAGCCGCCATAACAGGTCCCTCATCCTGGAAAACTGTAATGGAGATTGTTCCCCTACAGAAACCTTAATGAGTTTCTAGGCTGCTGGCGCATCTCCATCAGAGAGCTTAAGGTCCACTCTTCCCAGCATGCTTCTGTTAGAATGATGTGGGAGTGTCATATCAATCTCTTGCTTTCATTAGTTAATTAATAAAGAAACTGCTTGGCCTGATAGGTTAGAACATAGGTGGGTGGAGTAAACAGAACAGAGTGCTGGGAGGAAGTGAGGCAGACACCATGCCTCTCTTCTCCAGGGCAGATGCGATGAAGCAAGCTGCCAGGTCAGACATGCTGAATCTTTCCCGGTAAGACTGGTGCTACACAGATTACTAAATATGGGTTAGGCAAGATAAGTCACCACCTCATGGTGCTACACACATTAATAGAAATGGGCCAAGCAGTGTTTAAATGAATACAATTTGTGTGTTGTTATTTAGGGGTATAAAGCTAGCCGGTGGCCAGGAGCTGGGCAGTGGAACACAGCCGGCAGCTCCTTCTACAGTTGGGTCTTTCTTTCTTTCTTAATTGTTCATTACCTCTAATCAGGTTTACAAGTGCAGCTGTTCAGGCCATGGAAAGACAAGATGGCTATTAATAATAGCTACGGGTAGTATCACTTAGTTGTACCCCTAAGCAAGAAGCTTTGCTAAAATCTTCATTGACACTCTCTTACCCAATCTTCATGATAACTCAGTATAGTACACACTACTACTTTCTTCTTCCACAGAGGAGGAAACCAAGGTTGACAGTGGTATAGTAAACTCCAATTTACTATTAATAAATATCTGAAGAAGAAGCAAAGTTTGAACCTGAGTATTTTTCTCTGCTTTCTTTATTCTCATATTTTTTCTGTTTTTTTTTTTTCCCTTTTGTTCCATGATCTCATGCTGACCTCCAATTTGGCAAGTAGATTGTGCAGCTTAGGCTAGCCTTGAACTCTTAATCGTCCCACTGGGATTATTCATATGTCTACCTATACCTAGCAGAACCTACATTCTAAATTTTTACATAAGCTTCTTCTTGTGTCCGAGAAGAATTCTACTTTATACCCCAAAATATGTTAAAGTTGTCTTGCATAAGCATTGATCATATACTGATATAAATGTTTTCATTTCTGTCAAGGAAATCATTTTGGGGAGACCTATAGAGCAACTGATGTGCCCCCCCTGAAAATTCAGGTTCCATTCAAAACAGAGCTAAGAGAACCCTAATTTTCTTAAGGCAAATGGCAGCCCTCAGACCCCTTAGGTCAGCTGCTACCTAGATTGATGGCATTCACAGGAGCTCTGATGGCCAGCTGCTGGGCACCTGTCACTTTCCTTCTCTGTGTTTCAGGGAAGCCGGGCAGCCATATGATTTCCATCTCAGCATCCTGCATCTCCCCCAGTGGTGAATGTAGAGGAAAGCGTAGTCAGGGACTCTCGGGAACCACTGCGCTCTTGAAGCTTAAAAGCTCCCATCCTCACCACATCCTTCCACTTGTAGATACAGCCCCCTGTACTGTTTCACTGCTTTGAACCAAAGCTAGTGTGAATCCAAACACTGTCGTGGGAATCTTTACAAATCCGTCACAATTTAGGCAGAAATTCTTCCAAATCTGTAGAAATCAGAGGAAGGCAACATGTATATGGTTCTTTATTTGAGATTTGTTAGATTCCCTTTTAAAGCAGTATTTAAAAGTTGTCTTTTAAAAGTAACTCTACTTTTGCCAAGGAAAGTTTTTATTAAAGGCAGCATAGAGTTATTAAAGACTTCTGAAGAATAATAACTGATCAAACAAAGCTGCTCATAAAAAACTACATTTTATAAAAACCTACAGGATTTCTCTCTTCCTTCCCAAGCTAGGTAGCCTACTGCACCTTCATGGGTAAGTGCCTCAAATTGGTCTCTATATGAAATACCATTGAGAACAAACCATTGTACTGTCTCCACAATGCCTCTATTAGAATCCTGTTCGTTTCTGAGCTTTACAGTGTTTGTTACCTTCCAAAAATACCAGTTAGACACCAAAACTTGTTTTCATGTGAGCCCATGCTGTTTCTCTCCTTTTCTCATGGATTTTTATTCCTTGCTGTGAAAATCCCTAGTTGCTCTGAGAGTAACAATCGCATGCGGCCCCTTGTAGACTAATCTATAAGCTGGGCAGTTATGCCTTGATTTAAGCACCTACTTGTGCTAAGAAATTTAAGTTTCTGCCTCATTATCTTGTATGCTTTTGATTTCCCTTCATTAAATTTCCAGCCAAGAGGTATATAGGTGAATCAAAAACATGAAGACTATCAGAACCTGAAACCTAAAGGATGATGGGCAGGTTAATTAAGTCTTGTTGGGGTCATGTCATGTAGCTGGCAGATCTCAGAGTAAGCATTAGAAGTAGCGGCTGGGAGAGACATGGAATCATTATTGTTCTGTGACAATACATTCTGACTGATATTTATATGTAACGTCACCTACAAGCAGTTTGCTACAGTTAATTTTTAACCAACGTGCTGTGGGCCATGGAAACTAAAAGACATTTTGACTGTTGATTGACCAAATAAAAGTCACAGAACTTCACAGTGGTTTTTATTCTAAGTCTATTTAGATGGGTAAGCACTAGCTCCCTCTTCGTTAGCAGCACAGTGCCAGGACCTAGCAGCATCTTACAGCCCCATAAGCCACCATAAAATCTTAACAACTAGTTATTGGATAATGAGTAACTTGGTACATCAGTTTGGATTTCTCCAAAGATCAATTTAGTCTTTAGATTACTCTTGCAAGACTATCCCCATTGGTGATGGAGGTGGGTCTTGTATCTTATCTGTTGCTTTCATTGGTTAACTAATAAAGAAGCTGCCTAGGCCCATTTGATAGGCCAACCCTTAGGTAGGTGGAGAAAATAGAACAGGATTCTGGGAGAAAGAAGCTGAGTCAGAGAGTCGCCATGATTCTCCCACTCCAGCCAGACACAGGTTAAGATACTCTCTGGTAAGCGCAACTCGAGGGCTACACAGATTATTAGAAATGGGTTAGATTAAGATGTAAGAGATAGCCAATAAGAGGCTAAAGCTAATGGGCCAAGCAGTATTTAAATGAATACCGTTTCTGTGTAATTATTTCGGGCATAAGCTAGAGCTAGCTGGCGACCGGGAGCTGGGGCGGCAGGGAAGCGGCCCGCAGCTCCACCAACACATTGGCATAGGGAGGAGATGATAAACTCATATTTCTTAGAAAGCTTTCCAATCTTCCCTGGTAGAAGCTGAAAAACACCCAACATACTTTCTAGACAAATTATCAGAACCAATAGGCTCTCACAGGACTGATCTTATGGAAGAATCCAGAAATAAGAGGACTGGTGTAAGCGCAGAGTCGGGGCCATGGTAAGGGGTCAACCCTGAGATGCTTTCTAATAATCTGGAAAGAGAAATCGGAAGACACCATCCAACCGGAAATAGGAGAGTGTGTGGTCAGCCCAGGAAAACGCAGGGATCAGAAAACCAGAGTTAAGAAAGGGACAGAGCTTGGCTAGCAAGAGGATGTCACAGAGTCATTCTTAGATCAGTTGTGCCCCTGGTTCTTTGTGTGCTGTGAACAGCCCCTGGTTCTGGCAGGCTATGAATGATGCTCTGGGACCTCATCGTACCCAGCACCAGGCTTGAAGTAACTTGAATCTTGACTCAGTGAATGTAGGTATCCAAAACTTCCAGGACCCAAAAACGAAAAAGAGCTTACTTTTCATTTGTTCAAGAAGGAGATGGGACAAGAATGAGTGGAGAGAATGAAAACATTGTGGATCCTTAGTGTTATAGCTCCAAGTCTCTTCAATTCATTTTCAGAAATAAACATTGTTTTTGTTTTTCCTTTAGAAAAGATCATTGTCATGAAACACCCAGTGGTGTTCCCAGCTTAACTGACTGCTTCAACTCTAATATGTCCATCTATGATTAATGCTGACAAATACCCTATCGTTCAGATTCTGCTATGCACATCTTCCAGTCAAATTATTATCTCGCTTAATCAGCATATAACATTACAGATAGGGCCCGGTTATTATTTAATAGAAATGTTTGTTACTCAGAAAACAACAATAAAATTCACAAGACTCCTGTTGTGGCTAAAAAGAAATATGAGGGCTTGGCTGAAGTCATTTGTATTAATCTTCAGTCCATAAGTATAAAAGATTAACTGAGCCAATCAGTTTGTAAAGAGGTTGCTTTGCCTCCATTTTAGAAGGCATTTCCCCATAACTTGGCTTCATTGTTTTGGGTCTGTGGCAGGGCAGCTCTTCATAGCAGGAGAAAAGTCACTTCCAATACGACCAAGAAGCAAAAGAGAAAGAAAGGAGAGGGCTTGCGGACCCCTCTCCCCTCCTAAAGAGCATTTTCCCCAGAGACTTAGACTTCCAAATATTCTATCATTTTTCAATAGCACCACTCTGGAGATTAAGTCTTTAATATACGAGACTTTGAAGGGGCATTCAAAATCCAGATTATGTAAGTACTCTTCCGGTCTGTGCTCGGCCCTTTTGACAGTGGGGACTGCCCCTCCCTGCATCTTCAAGTTGCTTGCCTCCCCGGGGCTCAGTCTATGAGCCAGGTGGTGAGCCTAAGTCACTTTGTTTCACCAGATATCTCGGGGAGGGCAGCAGTTTCCAGTTTCCATTGTGTTTTCCTCTGCTCTTCACAGCACCAGGATTCGGTGAGGACATTAACTCTCTAGCCGTGTTCGACTCTGAAATTCTCACGTCTTCAAATATGTGAACAGAATGAGAATTTCCATTTGTTTAATTGGTTAGTACTCAAGTACATTATGCCCTGCTAGTGTCCCTGTTGATGGTGTCACACTTGGAAGATGTACCTTTTATCTTTTTTTTCCCATAGGTTTGTTCTTTTTCTTCTTTCTTTGTGAGACTGGTATGTACTGGCTTTTTGAAATCCCCAGAGCAAGTTGTGAATGATGTATGAAGTGAAAAGTCTTTATTCAAGGCACAGTAGGGATACAGAGAGTGCGGCACGTTCACCGCTGGGCTGAGACTTCGGCTGTGCTGGAGGGATGGGCATCTTGCGTTCACCCTCTGCTGCCTCAAAATCCCTGGAGCTCTGGCTTCAGCGGTAAGGAGTAGAAAAGCAGAGCGCTGAAATGCGTTAACCTCCAAGGATCCTTCATCACGCTGTCCTTCTGCTTCAGTGCAGGCAGCGCTCCTCAGCTCCCTGGAATTTTAACAAAGAGACAAGAATGGGAATCTGAGATTTAATTCAAGACAGAGAAAATTAACCCACATTCTGTGATGTGGGGAGGTGGTGGTCGGAGGCTGGCGACCGTCAACACGCTGCAGCACCGTTGCCTTGAAGAGAACGTGTTTCTCTCATCCTGGGTTGAGAGAAATTATCATCTGAGAAATCAGGAAAAATGGTCTAGATCTGTGATCTACAGTCTTTTTCTCTCAAGAAACACTGAAGTCCCCGAGAATCAGCACAGCTGTCTGAGAATTGAGTATATTCTTGGTACACCATCTAAATTTTTGTCTGTTTCCAGATGAGATGCACAGTTATCCAATATATTTCTTTAAAACTTTAAAAGTAATTTTTAAATGTGTGTGTGTATGTGTGTGCATGTGTGTGTGTGTGTGTGTATATATGCAGGCTGAAATTAAAGTCATTTGTGAGCTACCTGACAAGGGTTCTGGGAATCGAGCTCAATTTCCCTGGAAAGCAGATGTGCTCTTAACAACTGAGTGGTCTCTTCAGTGGCCCCAACACGAATCTTCTACAGACATCTGACATTAGTGTTGAGCTGGATGCTAATAGCTTACCCTGGTTCAAGTGAAGATGGACTGTGAAGCCTACGTTCGTGATAGAGTGGACTAACTGTAATCCACTAGCTGGACTTCTGTAGCTTGTCTAACAGAAGCCAAGCTTTAGGAAGGTTAACGTGGAATTATCGTAGTAGCTCAGGCTACAAGGGATCCACAGGAGCAGAAGGGACGGGGTTCCCATACTCAGTTTCTTCCTAATTTTTTTCAGTAGGAAATCCAGGACCATACGCTCATTGTGTAATGGTATATATATATATATATATACATATATATATGCTATATATATAATGATTTATATATATATATAATGATGTTTTTAGGTTAGCATATGGAGCAATGGCTTCACTGTGGCATTTTCATGTGTGTATTACTATGTTTTGTTTTTAGCCAGTCCCGTCCCCACTGTCCTCCCTGCCCCACTGTGGCTCTTGACCACAGTTAGACCAATGTTTAACATTAGCTCCAGTGGTGCTTTCATCTTTGGTTTATTTTCAGCTCCTTACTCACACGCTGACAAACAGCTGCTTTCACAAACCCTTCGGTCTCTGAGAACGGGCAGTTATACCAAATGGACTGACCAACATTTAAGTATGATCCTTGGCTTTCCAAAATTCACATTTCTTACTTTCTTTGCTTACTGATAATTGCATTTTAGACATTGCATTCAGAGTTCGACTCTCATTGTGTATCTGAATGAAGAAAGAACAAGCCAGTGGTTGTCATAGCTCTGCTTCTTACCACATCCTGCAGGCTCCTAGTGGGCCTGGGGAGACTCATGAGAAAGAAGAGGCTGTAGGTAAACTAAGAAACCCCGAGTCTCAAGCCGGGTGGTGGTGGCGCACGCCTTTAATCCCAGCACTCGGGAGGCAGAGGCAGGCGGATCTCTGGGAGTTCGAGGCCAGCCTGGTCTACAAGAGCTAGTTCCGGAACAGGCACCAAAGCTGCAGAGAAACCCTGTCTCAAAAAAAAAAAAAAAAAAAAAAGAAACCCCGAGTCTTTTTATTCTGAAGAAAAAATACAGAGACAACACAGTGCACATGGGAAGCCATTGTGTTGAGATCATTCTAAAAAAAGAAACAACAACAACAAATGAAGAGGAACACACCACAGGAAGGGAACACAAATCAATTAATCCCACACTAGCTCCAAATAGGGTATAATAAGGCGTTCTTTATCAAAGGGGAACTAATGGATCACAACGAGGAACAGGAATGGAATCCAACATCTAGATGTGGTGAGTGGGAAGAGAGAGAGAAAGAGAGAGAGAGAGCAAGCAGGCAGACCCATGGACTTTTTGGTATCCAAACCCACTCCCAACCTGGTCCAGCCTCTCAAAGGCCATTGCCTGAAGGAGGCTCCCCATCACCTCCCCCTTTTGTGTAAATAAGAGAGTTTCAAACTCAATACAAAACTATATACAATAAGAACAAATATCAAGTATAAATATTAGAATTATAATCAGCATAAACAATATTAAGTAAGAAACATGCTAAATGTTTTAATAATTATTTTACATGCTAAATGTTTTAATAATTATTTTATCCTAAGGAGTCTAAGTCTTGTATTAGAAATGGATTGGTTAAGCCATAAGAGGAAAGTAACTATGACTATCTAGTTTTTAACCCTATTGAAGGCCTGAAAAGGGAGATAATATTACTTGAGTAGGCAGGAAATACAATCAAGCAGCTTCCAAAGTGTGTAGTAGATGACAGAGGCAACTGGCTACCTGGGCAATCACCCAAAGTCTCATTTGCAACATTGGAACAACCATCTTTGACTAAGGCCTAGAGTAACTGACAGATCATTTTCAGAGGCAGGAATAATTTTAAAATCGTCTTACCCTGTAATGGCAAGGTTTGGCAGTCTTTTTGCTTGTAACCTGCTTGTCCAGTACAGATACTGTGCATTTTGTCAGTGGTCGAGGCACAGGCAGTTCCTTGTCCAAAGACCTGTTATGCCAAGAAGAAAACAAGCTCCAAGTGTCTTTGCTGCGTAACATTTCTCAGGAATAGACTGGTCAACAAAACCCTAAGTTATTTAAATGCCATATTTTACTGTTTTTTGAAGTGATTGAAGATTGCCTACATATGTAGAACACAATTTTTATGTATGTAAAGAACCTGATTAGTCTAACAATAATTGTGACAAACATGGGTGACTATTAACCTATAATACTTAATACCTGTATAACTTAAAGACTAAGACTTTATATCAGAATATTAGACAATCTTTAAACAACTGGGTAGCAAATGAGGACAATGACCTCAAAATGTAAACAATGTTTAAGTATCTTGATCAGAGGTAGAAATGTACGGTGCAATATGATAAATACATCCTAAAATTGTATCAATATATGAAATGTCTTAAACAGAGGTAGAAACATGCATGCATACAATATGACAAAATAACTTTGCATAGGTGTATAAATATTTTAAACAAAATAAAAGCATATTTAATATAACAAATATAATTTGAATTTGTATCAATATACAAAAATCTATACCAATGTAGGTTGTCTATAAACAATAACTCACAAGTATTCACTCTATTACTATTGTTATTATCAGAGAAAGCTCACACTTGTCTACCTATTATCCCATTCAAACCCAAAACTTAAGAGATTTAAGAGTTTTACAAATCATCCACCTAAATCTTATTACCTCTTAATTTTGATATGGAAAAGTTGATCTTATTTCTCAGGTCAACAATTTCAAGATATTTCCTACAATATCAAAACACACATGAAAGCGCCTTGCAGAGTCTCTAGGGTAGGGTTATTCTGAGAATTTTGGCCATCGCTAGTGTTTGTTGGCTGAGAGAGCAGACGGTGCTGTTACAGCTTCAGCCATGGGAGCCTGGTTCTGGACGTCGGTCCATATGTGGTCTTCAGTGTGAGGTTAAGGGCATCACCGTACATCGAGTTCTCATCTTATTCCTTTTATCGCCCCAGGCATTTATCTAGATCCCTTCCCCAATGAAACCTGAAACTTGCTAGCTTCTTGCATATGTCTCTGAAATTCTATTTCATGTCTTCTTTTAGTTCTTGACAGCTGTTAGATGCTCATTTATCAACCCATAGCCTGGCAACTTCCCAGCTATCAAATGCATAGTTTGAAATGGGGAAGAGGGGGCAGGCAGAAGACCCTGCCATCTAAGTTAAAACTGTTTTATCTCTAAGGGAAGATGAAACCTTAGGCACCCAGCATGCTTTAGGAATATGTTTTCCTACAGAGACTACTCTTATTTTAAGTAGCCTGAAAATAACTAGTCCAAGGAATAAAATAAAACCTGTTCAAATCAAAAGCAAAGGTGCTAACAAATCCTAAGATGCTATGGTTTTTCTGAAGGAAAAATTCAGCAGGGTTCTCTCTCTCAAGAAGCACATCAGGACCCTCCGAATAGTGTGTTAAAAAACCCTGGACACTCTGACCAGCGCACGCTGTTAGCAGCACATGAAACTCCTGAGATACAAAATTTGTTGTGTCTCTAGTAGTGAAGATCAAACAATACCTGAAACGCAAATGTGCCTCATCTCTTCACCAACAGATCATTTCAAACAACCAGACAAAAGCTGGAGGAAGCCCTCCTGAGAGCTCCGCAGCTAGGAAGAGCCAGCCGTGTCCTGACTGCAGGGATGGACTGTCTGACAAATGCCACTGCTGTGTCCAGCACCGTGCTTAAGACAGGCCAAAACAGAAAGAACATCCTCTGAAGACCGTTATTGGACAGAAACACAGGGCATTCCCACCCCGCAAGGAGAGCGCCCTCGTCCATGCCACATGAGGCCACCGAACACTCCTCAGTGCTTCACTCCAGCCCTTGGTGATTTCTTACAGATATTTACTTAGCGCATGGCATATAGAACATTAAAAGGCTTTCGAAAAAATCCCTCAGTTTTCAACTTCTGAAGGATTATTAACTTCAAAGTCTGAAGAAATGTCGCCCTTCTATCTCTGGAAATGCCAGGAGCCTTTGCATATCCTTACCGCAGTACCAAGCAACCCCCAGCAGAGACGAACGATTACTGCCTCAGTGGCGAGAGGATGGCTTTTGATCTCTTAACATATTGGAAATTACTTAAAGGTAAGCCATCTGCTAGCTGAGGAACAAAAACAGATTACATCACACCCTGCTAGAAAGATTGTGTTAAATCCTGTATATCAAGGCTTTTAATAATTCTATATTAAGTCAGCTAATAGGATTAGTTACACATTTTCTTTAGGCTTATTTCCTCAACTGTTAAAAAAAACTTTTTTGTGTGTTTGACGACCTGCAAAATTCAAGAGTATTCTACTGTGACTATAAAGAATGCTTTCAAGAGGAGACACATCTTATATCACCACTGCTAGGTACCACCCAAGTGCCTTTCCAGGTGAGCTGGAGGGGGCAGGAAAGCCAGTGTGTCTGTTACTGCCAATATGAAACATTACCTGTGCATTCCAAATCTGCCTACATGGGGTCCATGCCTTCACTGTTCTTCTGCAGGTCACAGGGAGATTCCAACAGAGAGAGGAGGAGAGGTGGCTGGTCCTCTCCATAATAATGATTAGTGGTAATTACGGAGACAGTACATCATGAGGCTAGATGGCCTACAGGTATTGTGAATGATAAAAGTATAAGCTCTGACTGCTAAGAACTAAAGTATCTGCAAGACTGAAAAGTCCCAACCTGAGAAATCTGGCATTGTGAACAAAACCATTCGCACAAACTAAATGTAGGTGTTGTCTGTCTTGCGTTGAGTACAGGCTCACGACAGAACATTAGAATATATTTGTATGATGACACATGGCAATAAAAAGAAAGGCTGTTACACTTAGCCCTTGTTCCAACAATTTGTTTAATGCTGTTCTATGATGCTAAAACATGAAACACACACTGTAAACAACTTCTGCTCACTGCTTGTCTTGCATCCTGTGTGCCAGTCAATCCTCTGGGACACTGAGCATCGAGGGTATAGCCATGACAGCACAAATATGCTGATCTCTCATGGGTACTTCAGGTAAGACAGAGAGACAGACAGAGACAGAGAGATGGAGAGAGGAGCCTGGAGCTAGGCTAGAGGCCAGCAAGCTCCAGCAATCCTCCCGTCTCCACTCCCCAGTTGTGAGCAGTCCTGGCCAGCTTTGTAGGTAGTAAAGAGATCTGAAGTGAAGCCCTCATATCTGCACAGTAGGCTCTCTCACTCACCGAGTCACCTTCCCAGTCCCCTGAGTTCTGTAAAAGGACAGAGCAAACCTCAGCTCAGCTAAGACACGGTAATTCTTACTTGTTGACAACACAGCCTCACAAAGAAGTGCAGAGGGCCAGATGAAGAGGAAAACTCATCGTGTTTAAAAAGCAGTACAAACCTTTTTTCAGACTTAAGACATTTGAAAGGCATTTGTGGAATCACATTTCCAAAATTTCTGGAAATGTTTGCTTTGATTCTGCTTCCATTATTGAGTAATACAGAATGGGATTAATTTGTCATGGCACAATGAGCAAAGGAACCGCGAAAGCAGTGCCCTGAACATTTAGTCGTTACCAATTATGCCTCAGTGCAAATGGCCCAAACTCACTGTGTGTACCCTTTACAAACGTGATGAGCACAATTAAGGATAAAGCTAATAGCATCTCCCACATAAGGAGATACGCTACTCATTAGCACTTTGAAATCCTTATCTCTAATCCTTATAATTTTTTAATTTTATTTATTACTTTGAAATTGAAGAACTGAAATTTTTTTATTGAAAGAAAAAAAAAAGAAATTCCCGCCTCCTCCCAGCCTCCCATTTCCCTCCCCCTCCTCCTCCCCCAACTCCTCTCCCCCTCCCTCTCCAGTCAGAAGAGCAGTCAGGGTTCCCTGCCCTGTGGAAAGTCCAAGGTCTTCCCCCCTCCATCCAGGTCTCGGAAGGTGAACATCCAAACTGGCTAGGCTCACACAAAGCCAGAACATGAAGTAGGATCAAAACCCAGGGCCATTGTCTTTGGCTTCTCATCAGCCCTCATTGTCCGCCATGTTCAGAGAGTCCGGTTTTATCCCATGCTTTTTCAGTCACAGTCCAGCTGGCCTTGGTGAGCTCCCAATAGATCAGCCTCACTGTCTCAGTGGGTGGGTGCACCCCTCGTGGTCCTGACTTCCTTGGTCATGTTCTCCCTCCTTCTGCTCCTCATTGGGACCTTGGGAGCTCAGTCCGATGCTCCAGTGTGGGTCTCTGTCTCTATCTCCATCCATCGCCAGATGAAGGTTCTATGGTGATATGCAAGATTTTCATAAGAAGAACTGAAATTTCATGCAAGCAAGGAGTCATCAGATGAATCACTAACCTTCCTTCCTGTAGGGTCTCAATAATGATTTAGCAAAGGGCAAAATCAACAGTCTCACAATGAGAAGCAATTTTTAAAAAAGTTATATTTTTATTTTAGTCTTTGAGAATTTCATGCATGTCATGAAATTATACATGAAATGTGTACCTTGTATTATACAAGGTATTTCGGCCATAGCCTTTCTCCAAACCCCCAATTCCTCCAGCCCCCTCCACACCTTCCTCCCAGCTCTGTCTCCTTATGTAAATACACTGATCCCAGTTAGTGCTGTCTGACTATACACTGGTGTAGGGAGACCCACCGGAGCACAGGTGATCTGCCAGGGGCTGCATCTCTACAGATAACTGTCTTTCTCAATGTAGTCACCACCTGTTAATGGCTTCTTGACAGAGTGGGGATTCTTGAGCCTCTCCTCCAACTGTACTGGAGTTCTGACTGGCTGATCTGACGCTGGTGATGACAGACACCATGTGCCCATGGGTGTAATGGCCCTGCTTTGTCAGGAGACACTGCCCCCAAGTAGTCCTCCCCAGGCTTCAGCTTCACGCCTTCTCTGCCCTGTCTCATGTGATGTCCCCCGTCCTTTGGGGAAATGGGGAGTGTGAGCAATCCTCATTTACAGGAGAGAACACTGGAGGTTTGAAGTGGCTAAAAGAGTCCAAAGCGGATGCAAGAGTAAGGATTCAAAAGAGGATTTGATACCAAAGTCTTTGTCCTTTCTGCCGCCACTGGCCACTGGGAAAGGGCCAGGAAGTTTCTGCATGCTCAGTGACTTACTCCAGCTCCCTTTGTTCCAAATCGCTTCATAAACAGACACAGTGATGCTATGGGATGCTCAGAATTTGGAATAACGAATCCATAGGTTTCCTTTGGGCCAAGTCTCACTAGTCTCTCTAGGTTGCTCCTTCCATTTGCTGACTTGAGGCAGTCAAAACAGGATGCCACTAGGAAGTCTTTTTCAAGGCTATGGATTTTTCTCTTTCATAAACCATCAACTTTAAGTTTACAATTTTATATTTTTTATGTTAAAAAATAATGCTTTACTAACTTATTTGCTTGTTAGAATATCCCAGTGGAGGACAAAGACCAGTAAATACATAAAACTATAGTCATAAGAAATGCAGAAATACAATTTTAAATACCTCTTGCATGAATGATCATTGAGATGAAGTGACATATACCTAAGAATAGGGGCATATCTGCTAGTAGAAATACTTTCAGACACTCAAGCCTTAGATAGGTAATAGCACTCAAAATATTTCTTTAACATGAATGCTAACATTTGTGTTATAGCAGTACTAGCTGTTATACCAAAAACCCCACCCCCAAATTTTAATGTCTTAAGTTTATTTTTTGTTCACAGAATTCTTCAGTATTGGGTTCCCAGGATAGCCTTCCATGTGGCGTTCTGGACCATGAGTCATTTGCATGCATATCTCTGATGTCTTTAGAATGTGGCTATAGGGTCCCTAGATCTGTCTGTACCGTGATGGGAAAAGGGAAGAAGCATCGAGAATATCCCATGGAAATGCCTGTGCCCTGCACCTCTCCCTTGGCTAAAAGTCATAAGGCCACATCCAACTTCAAGGAAAGCTGAGAAATGTGCTCTAAATTTGTTCCCTGGTAAGAAGAAACCTGCTTGGTGGTAAATAGGCATTCTACAATAACCCTGTCTTCCAGATTATTGCCATTGATTCAGGAGAATCAAAAGAATACACAAAATGCTTTCAGATGGAAATACCCAATGCAGACCAACAGCTGTAGTTGGCTGTTAGAAATAAAAGGACTCACCATAAACATGACAGCAATCTGATGAGTATATTAATGAGTATTTTGACGTGTCAAAACTCCTCCCAGCTGTGTTATCGATACATCTTAAATTTTCCTCAGTTTCAGCAACTACAATAATCCTGGTGCTGAGAACTGTAACACGAATGGGGGCCTGCTTGTTGTTGGGGTTTTCTGTCCTGCCCAGTACCCCCAGCTGTTTAGCTCCAAAGAAAATCACACATAGGTCTTCATAAATTATAAGCTGATTGGCCCATTAGCTCTAGCCTCTCACTGGCTAACTCTCACATCTTGATTAACCCATTTTTCTGATCTATGTTAGCCATGTGGCTCAGTACCTTTTTCAGTGAAGCAGATCACATCCTGCTGCTTTGGTGATCTAGGCAGGAGTGGGGGGAATCACATCCTGCTGCTTCAATGGTCTAGGTAGGAGTGAGAGGAATCAGCTTCCTCCTTCCCAGAATTCTCCTGTTCTCCTTGCATCATTTCTATTTCCTATTTGGTTTTCCCACCAATACTTTCTGCCTGGCCAATCAGCATTTATTTAAAACATGATCGACAGAATACAGACAATTCTCCCACACCAGAGAAGTAACTCCACTTTCATGTTTCATCCATGCTGATACTTGTTTATAATAGCCAAGGTATGGAAGCAACCTAGATGCCCATAAACAGATGAATGGGTAAAGAGAAGGTGGTGTGTAGATGCAGAATGGAGTTTTATTCAGCCATAAAGAAGAGCTAAGTTGTGTCATTTGCAGGAAAATGGATAAAAGGGGAGACCATCATGTAAGTAGAATGAGTCAGACTTAGAACCCAGACTTAGAAGCTAGATTTGAACATGTATGGAAGTTCATATACATGTGTTAGATAGGCAAGGAAAATGGAGATGAGGTGAGAGGAACGGGACTAAAGAGGAGTGGGGAGGGGAGAGACAGGAGAATGATGGTCCTGAATAGGGAAGGGGAAGGGACTAGGGGAGTATTGGGAGAGAGGGGGGTTAGGGAAATAAGGAAGGAAAGAGTGTGGGGGATAAAAGGGTGAGTATGAGCGAAGTACGATGATAAAGTTGCATGAACATAAAAATAAAACCCATACTTTGTACACAAACATTAGTTATAAGGAGCATACATGAAAACTTTGGGAAATGTGTGCTTCATGGGAGAGCAGTTTCTCGGACTGTGCACAGTCTTCTGCAGGCTATTCATAGTCTTCTGTGGGCTGTTCATGGTCTTTTGTGGTCTGTGCATGGTCTTCTGTGGGCTGTGCATGGTCTTCTGTGGGCTGTGCATGGTCTTCTGTGGGCTGTGCATGGTCTTCTGTGGGCTGTTCACGGTCTTCTGTAGGCTGCTCACAGTCTTCTGTGGGCTGTTCACGGTCTTCTGTAGGCTGCTCACAGTCTTCTGTGGGCTGTGCATGGTCTTCTGTGGGCTGTTCACGGTCTTCTGTAGGCTGCTCACAGTCTTCTGTGGGCTGTTCACGGTCTTCTGTGGGCTGTGCATGGTCTTCTGTGGACGTTCACGGTCTTCTGTGGGCTGTTCATAGTCTGTGGGCTGTGCATGGTCTTCTGTGGGCTGTTCACGGTCTTCTGTGGACTGTTCACGGTCTTCTGTGGACTGTTTACGGTCTTCTGTGGGCTGTGCTTGGTCTTCTGTGGACTGTGCATGGTCTTCTGTGGGCTGTTCATAGTCTTCTGTGGGCTGTGCATGGTCTTCTGTGGGCTGTTCATAGTCTTCTGTGGGCTGTGCATGGTCTTCTGTGGGCTGTGCACGGTCTTCTGTGGGCTGTGCACGGTCTTCTGTGGACGTTCACGGTCTTCTGTGGGCTGTTCATAGTCTTCTGTGGGCTGTCTTCTGTGAACTGTCCACGGTCTTCTGTGGACTGTTCATGGTCTTCTGTGGACTGTTCACGGTCTTCTGTGGGCTGTGCATAGTCTTCTGTGGACTGTTCGTAGTCTTCTGTGGGCTGTGCATGGTCTTCTGTGGACTGTTCACGGTCTTCCATAAACTGTGCATGGTCTTCTGTGGACTGTTCACGGTCTTCTGTGGGCTGTGCATGGTCTTCTGTGGACTGTGCATGGTCTTCTGTGGGCTGTTCATAGTCTTCTGTGGGCTGTGCATGGTCTTCTGTGGGCTGTTCATAGTCTTCTGTGGGCTGTGCATGGTCTTCTGTGGACTGTTCACGGTCTTCCATAAACTGTGCATGGTCTTCTGTACCAAGTAGCAGAGATGGCAGACCAGACGTCACAGCAAATCAATTCTGTTTGCTGTGGTTTCATTTGTTCTGTACTTACAGCAATGGTCCAGATCTTAGTTATATGACATTTCAAAAAACTGCATATCCCTCTCCCCTGTAATTCAGTTCCTGGCACAATGCAGAGTGTTTAGCAAGCTTGCCTTTGCCTACTTAGACTCCCAGGTGAGAATCAACAACTATGCCCTATACGGAAGGAACAGAGAGAGGAGCCCAGGGTAATCTCATTAACTCAACCTCTGCCTCAGACAATGCCTTATTCCAGAGTTCTCAACCCTCCTAAGGCTGCAACCCTTTAGTACAGTTTTTCATATTGTGGTAGCCCCAACCATAAAATAATTTTCATTATTGATACCTAATAACTGTCATTTTGCTATTGTAATGAATCATAAATAAATTCTGATACTCAGCTCTTCTGATATGTAACCCCTATGAAAGGGTCAACCAACTCACAGGTTGAGAACCACTGGCTTATTCCTTCCGTGCTTCAGTTTCCTCGTGGAGAAAATGGAACTAATTACACTAATAACACCCACTCTGCCGAGTTTTAAATACAGGAACCTGGATCTGAAAAACTCAGAACTAAGGAAGCACTTTATAAACGGTCACCACCACCATTATCATTTTGAATAATAGTGGTTGATTAATGATATGCAATTATTAAATGAAACAAACACACACATTGCTCCATACTGCCTCATGTTACTCGAAGTCAACAAGAAAGCATGAATAACTGGAACGGACACCATTATAGAATTCTGATCACAGAAGAGCCGATTTTGGCCTCTGTCTCTCTGCTGAGTCCCTCTAAAAGACATGTCTCGCTGGGAACAGATGATAACACATCAGAGAGTGTGTCCACCACCAGCTGGACTTCTGTTTGCCTGGGATTGGACCGTTCTGCCTCAAGCTTCCCCAGTGTGAGCAGTTCCCAGGGACACTTGGATGACTCCTGGCCCCGTGCAGCCTTATTAGAGGGTCTTATCTCTGTTAATACCTACCAGCAGGTGTGGATTATTAGAATATGTGTACTGAGAATTGACTGCTGTTTTGAATTAGCAACCATGGTTCAAAAACTAATGACATTTTTATATCAAAATAACAGAAGCTTTCTTTTCCCTCTCTTCGCTGAGACATAACATTCAACAAGATAGGAATGGCCTTCAGCTAAGGTTGACCAATTTTTTCGCGGCTTCACCCACCAGTTCATAACTATTGACTTCATTAACCCTTTTCACTTCCTTTGCGGATTATATTTTCTACTATTTTGCCATAATCAAACTTGAAATTACATAATAAAGTTTTCTATTTTTCTTGTTTTATTCCTTTTATTGTGCTGAATTTATTTCAAAATAAATTATTTTCAGGAAATAGAAACTTTCACCTTTATCTCTCAGTTTAATTTTTAGATCTTGTGGATTTGTTTGTTTGCTGTATGTGTGCATGTCTGTGTGTGTGCATGTGTATGTGATATGTGCATATGGGCATGTGTGTGTGATATGTGCATATGGAGACCAGAGGAGAACGTCTGGCATTGATATCAACCCTGGCTTTTCATGTGGGTCATGAGTTCAGAACTCAGGTCCTCAAGCTTGTGCAGCAAGCACTCCTTCCCCCGACCGCATCCTCAGTCCTAGGCGCCAAGTTTTACTTGAAAAGAACGTATTTCTATTTCTTCTATCCCATTTCACAACCCAAGAAGGTTCTCAGAGAGGAGTTGGCTGGTCTGTTACATTTCTGCAGTATTCACCTGGGTAAGCTTGCACTCTGGTACACATGACAAAGTAAACTAACATCTTAAGTAAAAAACAACCAGTGGTAGTACAAAGGGGAAATCAAATGTCGGGAGAGAAGGAAATGCAGTCATTTTTGGTTTTGTTTTTCGAGACAGGGTTTCTCTGTAGCTTTGGAGCCTGTCCTGGAACTAGCTGTTGTAGACCAGGCTGGCCTCAAACTCACAGAGATCCACCTGCCTTTGCCTTCTGAGTGCTGGGACTAAGGCCACCACGCCCTGGCTGCAAATGCTTCCTTCCGGTGCCTGTGTTATCACCACTTGTCTAGCCAGTTAAGGGTGGGGACAGTGCCTGTGTTATCACCACGGCTCTAGTGGGTTAAAGGTAGGAAAAGAGCTTGGGCCTCAGACTTAGACGCTTCTTGGTTCTTAGCTTGCATCTGCCATTCTGTTACCTTTCCCTGGGCAAGTCCTTGACTTACCTGCACTTGTCTGTTTCCTTCTCTGGAATACAGAAATATTTTTATTTCTCAGGATTGTCCTGAAGGTTAAGCGAAGTGAAATGTGTTGGCTATGTGTTCTCTACCTGGAGTTAAGTACAGCTGAGCCTTACAATAGGCCAGCAGCCGGGCCTGGGTGTCAGCAAGGCTATGAAGTAGTGAGCGAGAGTCAACTTAAAAGGATCAGAAGTCTGCTTTGACTCAGTCTCAGAAACAGTCCACTGCTGCTTGCCTCATTGCTTTGGGCCTTGTGGAAGCTGATATCACTGTGAGGAGCACAAGGCAGAGCCAAGCTGTGTGCCTCACAGTGGCAGGAACCGAGGGAGGGAGAAAAAAAAAGGGATGGGGCAAGAAGAGAGCTCAGGAATAATAGAGAGTTTCCAGTGGAGTACCCTCAAGACCTCTCCTCTCAACGGGGTCCCACGGCCTAAGTATCCATCACCCCCACAGATCCCATTGTCTTGCAGTTCTATCATTGGAGAGATTCACTGTTAAAGCCACACACTTCACCATCCAGTCGTTTCTCTGAAGTCCTATGACATTGTTGCTCTGTCGCCAAGCCTTCATCACACAGGCCTTTGCAGGACATTTAATGGTTAAGCCATAATGCTGCATTCACCAGAGCTGTCTGTGCTCTCGCTTTGACAGCAGGTGCAACGCCGGGGAGACGACAGTGAGTGACAAGGAGCAGGAGGCCGAGAAGCAGGCAGACTCCAGGCAAATGTGTGAGCACAGCACACATGGGCAGGTCCAGCTCCTCAATGTGGCTCCCAGGCCATTGTTCCCCCCACTGTCTCCCAGCAGACCTAGTTAGAGCAACAGGTCTAACTATTTCTTGGATGTTTAGCCCATCAGTACAAGGACGCCAAAATGTCAGAGCTGAAGCCTCAAGCTTGGTGGGAACTTTCCTGTGTGCCTTGTGGAAGTTTCCCTTTCCTTCTCCACTCTAAAATGGAAACTTGGACATTCAGCTCATGGGGACAGAAAGCACCGTTTCCACAACTGGGTTACTAGCCCTCAGGAAGAAAGGTAAATGGTTCCGACCCGTCTTCCTTAAGAGCACAGAAGAGGATACCATCGCCAGAATATTTCCACAGAACTTCTATCAGAAGATTTGCTAGTCCACTCACAGTAAATCACGGGGGCATCTGGCATACATCTGGTTACCTTTCCGATAACTTACTGCTACCACTGTCTTAATTAGGGTTTCGTTGCTGTGGTAAAACACCATGACCAAAAGCAACTTGGGGAAAAAGTTTTGTTTTGTTTTTATTTCATCTTACACTTACAGGTAACAAAACATCCATCACTGAGGGAAGTCAGGACAGGAACTCCGGGTAGGAACCTGGAAGCAGCAACTGAGACAGAAGTAATGGGGATGCTGCTCACTGGCTTGTTCTCCATGGCTTGTCATCCGGCTTTCTAATCCAGGACCACCAGCCTAAGGGTTCCACCTTCCGCAAGGGGCAGGGCCTCCCACATAGACCATCAATTAAGAAAACGCCCCACAAGCTTGCTTATAGGCCAATCTTATGTAGGAATTTTATCATTTTTCATTTCTTCTTCTAAGATATCTCTATCTTAAGAGAGAGAGAGAGAGAGAGAGAGAGAGAGAGAGAGAGAGAGAGAGACTAGTCAGGTCTCTCTCTCACCACGAGTCTTAAACTGTTCAGCATCAGAGAAGCCCTGGGATGAACACACAGGAGAACTCAATTTGGAATATAATGATACTATCCCTTATATCCCCCGACTCTGTGGTCCTGGTCTTGAAATCCCTGTTAGTGTTGCCTGTAAAATGGAGTGAGAACAGAATAGAGTGTTTTGGGTCTTCTGACTTTCTTCTTCACTCCTCATCCTCTGGCAAACTGTTAGGGTTTCAAAAGATGATAGATAAATTTATCTCAGTCATGTACTCAGATGTAAATAATGTTAGGTTATGTGTGGGAATACTTTAAGGTACTTTGAAACAATCCCTGGTCAAAAGTCCCTTATCACGTTGTGTGGAAGTGTTTACACTTAACTGGAGACCTTTGAAGGTACTTCTGGTCCCTTGATAGCATCTCAACCCAAACTTCTTTTCTCACCGGCTTTAACATGTTAGAGTTTTCCCCTTTTAACGGTTACTCCACCACACGTGTATTTGAGGCAGAATCAAAGGAATATTTCCTGTGTATCTCATGAATCATCGAAGGACAATTCCTCAAAGGATTCTGACCTCCCGACCAATCCCTGGCTCTAGGAGCTGATGTAGATCTGGAATGGGTAACGAGGTAGAGATGTTAACATTCTCTTCACCAGTTGTGAAAATGAGCACGAACTGGTGTGCTGAGATTTGGTTTGTGCTCTAACAAATAAAGCTTGTCCGGAGATCAGAGTGTGGGCTAGCCACTAGTTAGCCACTGAGGGTAGGCTGTGGTGGCACACACCTTTAATCCCAGCACTAGGAAGGTTGAGACAGGAATAATATGGCTGGGCAGAAAGAGGAATATAAGGCAAGAGGAGATAAGAGTTCAGCGCATTCATTCTGAGTTCCTCACTCCATTCTAAGACCTCGAGTTTGTTTCTGTGTACAGAGCCCCCTACTCCTACTACATCACACGAACACATCCTGAATGTGGGTGGCACCATGCCCTGATCTGAAGATTTGGGCCAGCTAAGGACTAATAATCCTCACTTTCTGCATCCTGACAATACAAAGTGGCAGTCACCTCCTACTCCTGCTGCCATGCCTTCCCCACCATGCATCCCTTCTCCAACCAGGAGTCACAAGAAATCCTATTTCCCTTAAGCGGTTTCTTCTCGGGTGTTTGGTCACAGAAATAAGAAAAACAATACATACAGTTTTTGTAAGCATCATATTTCCCATCCTTTAAATCATTGTGGCCCCTTCGTTTACCAACTGCATCTCAGCTTCACTGGCCACGGAAGAAAGTCTTAGGATAATGCCACCAGCACACCTGCTTCAGCAGTGTGGTGTCTATGAGTCAGAGCCAAAATGCCTTCCTGAGGACCTGTTTTCTGGAGGTTCTGTGATTTCGATTATCTTCACCTTGGTCTGCATTCCCTGTCATACCAAGTATCTTCACATGGGTCCGGATTCCCTGTGATATCAATTATCTTCATCTTGTTCTGGAATCTCCGTGATATCAGTTATCTTCACTTTGGTCTGGCATCTCAGTGATATCAATTGTCTTTGCCTTGGTCCCTAAGAAAGCAGAGCCCGAACCGAAGGTCTGCAGTGTAGTGCTTTGTCAGGGAGGGCAGTACAGAATGAGAATAGATTCAGAGGCACGGAGAGATGGGAGAGATGGGAGGAAATGTTGACCATGCCGCCTGCTGCAGGACTAGCTTATGCTGCACTTTCTATATAATTGCCTCTCGGGAAGGTTCTGGAGGGGAAAAAAATAAATCAGCTCACGGACTCCTGTCCACTACCCATCAAATTTTCTTCCCATGAGAGTATTAACTTCCATGCGTTTTGAGAGTATCTTTGCATAAATGCCTAGGAAGTTCCTTTGGTATCACAAACCTCTGTAGTATGTAACAGAGGAACCTTGGCAAAGTCAAGGTCTTTGCTTTCATTATGAGATTGATCTTGGGTGCATTTTACCCATGCACAACCCAGCCAGCACAGTGGTTACAAAAGTTGGGGACAATAAAAGAGAAAGGATTCTGTGTGGTCATGATAGGTGTCTGCTACAAAGGTCTTTCCTCTTTTGTTTCTCTGTTACCTAAATAAGCATAATGTCCATATTCTCTGTTTTCTCTTCAAAAGGAGTTCAGCGTTGGTGTTTTTTTTATCTGTTTCTACTCTTAAGTTAACTCTTCTAGGCAGGCAGAAGCTGAAATTAGTCCTATATGAAGCAAACTAAGGTTCAGAGTGGCCTTGAATTATTGGAAGGTGGTAGCAATGAACGTCATGTCTATATTCATAGCTTAATAGATTTACCCAGAAAGTGCTTTCAGGGCAAGGTGTGTATTGGTGAGTATACCACATAGCCGATTATTTCTCTCTCATTCTCAAATTCTGATTCTTATGGCCCTGACTTCATGGGCATGTTATTGTAAGACAGGCTCCTACATCCAAGTGATCTTGAAGATTTGGATTAAAAGTAAATAGAAGTTCATTTTCCATGGTTTTCTATTTTCAGTTTTGTCCTCCTTGGTTTGTGTTTGCTTGACTTGAGAATAAAAGAGACTTTAGTAGGACACCAAATAAGGGTGGCCCAGACAAAACAGTAAGGCACATTGAATACTCCATGTGTTACTCCAAAGAAGACATGACTCCAAAGTCTTCTTCAAGGGAAGTTGGTGTCAACTGTGCCTGTCGGTGCCTTAGTCTTTGCCCAGAAAAACACAACAACTATTCCAGACATTTTTGTTGAGACAAATCTGTAAAATGTCTCCTTCTCAGATATACGCACACCCTCCCTTCTCCCTCCTCTCCATTGTCAAGGCTAGTTTTACAGGCTACACATATTTTTCAAGCATACTTTACCAAAAGAAGCAGGTTCCAAATAAATAGAGTCATCTCAGACATTAGCATGACCATCACAGAGGTCCAAAAAAGAGAGATTATTCTAAAATCCTCCGTGGGTTTCATGACATAGCAAGCCTTCTTTCAAAATATCAAGTATGCAGACAATGGTGGCAGCCAAGGAAATAGAAAGACTTCACAGTCTTTCCCCTGAGGGCGCTGATGCTTTCGTGACAACCCTGAAAGGGCCACTGAGAGGACACACAACTTACCTCCGGGCTCAGGGACATTTGCCTAGAATCATTAGCCAGTTCTTCCCTGGGTGACTTGACCTGTTTCTGTGATGTCCCTCCCCTTTGTAGATAATGAGCCCCAGGCATAAGAGCTGCTAAACACCCTCACCAGACAGCGAACCCCAGCTGTGTCTCCGCTTCTACTGCAGCGCCTAGTGTGAGGCAGGGGGAGCAGGAGTCTTCAGTTATTCCTGAAGGCTGAGTTGGCACGAGGCATTGCTTGTGCCAGAACCTCTCTAGTGGGTGCTACTATTTTCCTTTGGGATAGTATATATTTTCCATTAACCAAAAGAAAGCATCCTGACTCTTTAGAAACTGATATTCTGAGGTTTGAAGCCCTTAGCAACAGTCCTAAGCCAAGACAGAGGCTACATACTGACAGAGGGTAATGTTTAAAGTAATGGAATCCTGCTTCAGGTGGTTGGGATGCCAATCCTGCTTCTGCTACTATTCCGTATGTCAGCAGGCTTGCCATTCATCGATGTGAGAATGCAGAGAAATATAGGACATACCCAATAAGATCAATGTGAGGAATAACTAGGTGAAATCATGCAAAACACTTAGCTTAACTGAGTGCTTAGTACCTGTGTTTACACCTGCCAGGAGCTATTAACATCATTAGCACAGTTAGTCACTGTCAGCTGGAACAACTGCCAAGGTCGGTAGTGACTCTATTTGGGAAAGTGTCCACAGAGAACAGTAGCATAATCCCAGCCCTTGGGAGGTAGAGGAAGTCGATCTCTGCGAGTTCGAGGCCAACCTGGTTTACAAAGTGAGTTCTGGGACAGCTAGAGCTGTTACACAGAGAAACCCAGTCTGGAAAAACAAACAAAATAATTTATCTGGGAGACAAACCTATTACAGGAACTGCCTTTAAAATGCTCGGCTCTGTACGTTTTCTCATCGCACAACTGGAAGCCAGCGTTCTTTCAAGTCTTGAAGGAATTATTTGTTACAGACAGGGTCAAAGTTAATATCCCTCTCTTTCTATTTCCTTAGGAGCTCAGCCTTCTGTGGGGTAAGTGCTAGACTCCAGCTAAGAGCATAGTGGGGACGGATCACCCTCTGTACCCTGAATTGGCAGCATGTACAGTTCACATGGTGAATGGTATTTTCTTTTTAACCAAATCAGGAGATGCAGAGAGACAAGGCAAAGGTCCTCAGAGGAAAAGTCTTTAGTAACAGTCTTCAGCAACACAGACCTTTCAACAGTCTTGCTTGAAGGACTCCACATTTTGAGCAATGCAGCTACTTGTTTATTTTAGCTGCGTCTTTCCATAGATATGGGTCACCCATGGCAATCCAGGATGTCAAAAATACATGCAAGTATAAATGAATACTTCTAGACATGAACACTAGAACACATGAACACCTTTAGAATCCTTCTCGAAGTGAACATGTATGATTCCTATGTGCATATAACATGCTCTTTCATATAAAGAGAACCCTGGTCTTCTATCTTTCTTATAGCAAGTTCTTATCTACCCTTTGGTCTAGTAATTAAAGACTTAAGTGCCATTTATGATAATTACACATTACAGCAAAGTGATAAATAGGCCTTACCTCACTTGAGAAATATGCTCTCTGTTACAGCCAGTATGACCACACAGTAGCAACCACGGGCGAAGTATCGGTGTTTGGCACATGGTTCAGCATTAGCACCATTGCAGAA
>JABTXL010002442.1:505552-524599 GCA_025134845.1 Neodon shergylaensis
GCAGCATCACTTAGGGTAGGTCATAGAGAAGTAAGGGAGTGCAGCATTACTTATAGGTCATAGAGAAGTAAGCGAGTGTTGCATCACTAGGATAAGTCAGGAGTGATTGTGAACTTCAGAAGATCAACTCTGCCTGTTCTCAAATCCTGAGGTTCTCTTTTCTGTAGCTTGGATGTTCTCTGTTACAGTAATGAATTTTGACTGCCCTAAAAGACATTATCTTGGAACAAAATATTCTAGAAAGCTAGCACATCTATTACCCAAAGGCAAAGGAAGGTACTTTACAATGGATGTCTGGCCTAATGACAATTACTACCACGTTCTGTCTCAGCTTATCTCCACAAAAAGGAAAACAATGAAGGGACTGAAAATACAACACATGTCGCAAGAATGGTAAACCAATAGATCACAAATTTGGGAGGGACAAGAATGAAGGGTAAGAGTGATGTATGTACAATGCTCATGTTTATAGTAATAATAGAAGAACAAGACTATTTTAAAACAATAAAATAAATACATTTTAAAGTGATACAGTGGGCCTGTGCAAATGTTGCTAATGATATTAATCTACTTTTAACAGCCTTCTCTGCTTATGAAGGGAGCATCAAAGCTCCAGGACACAAACTACAAATAGCCCCACAATAGTAGCAGGATGGCATTTCAAAAGAAGGCATCAAAGAAAACTCACCAACAGTGATACTTTTTCCTAATGGTTCTGAGGGATAATTAAGTTGTTTATCACCTTTGATGCTATAACCCCCAACACAGGTGTTCCCTGGAAACCAATTAAAAATACTTACAGCTGATAAAGAGTGCCTCGCAGCTCAACAAATTTGCTAATAATTCCAATCCCATTTGGAAAACAATCTTGTCAAGTCTGTTGACACCAAAAGGCAACTTTCACACTCATTTACACTTCAGTGCCCAGAGTGATAAGCACACAAGGGGTATTTACTCAGCCTCCCTTGATCTCAGGACAAGAGTCCTCCAGACAGCTTCCCCTGACTATTGAGCGACAACTTTAGTTTTGAAGTATGATTTGCACTGGGTAGCTTAGGTTGCCTTTGAAAGGAAATCATATAGGATCTCGCAGATGGTAACTTCGGGGGAACTTTTAGGAAATAAAATGCCTTGAATCTATTGCTGTCAGGTCTGTAGCATCCAGCAGGTACACATTTGATTGCTTTTAGGCCTCATAAAACAAGGGAAGGGTTCCCTGTGGAAATCCCAGGTGGTAACAGGTGGCATGTGTGATAGACCCATAGAAGGAGGAATCTAATTTGGTAGATTGGTTAGGTCCTACTTATTATTTCCATATTCCTGAGAAGTTGCTCCACCACCTCACCAACCCTGAATCTCTCCCTGTCTGTTGATGATAGTGCTAAAGCCTCTTTGAAGCATGAGAAGAATATGTGATATCTTGTTAGTCCCACGTCTACTTCTCCAAATCACCACTGGCTATGTCAAAGGGACATCTCAAAGTTATCTTGAACCCATTGCCCAAGATTGGACAAATTTGGTTCTAGTCTGTTGCTCCAGCCTACATTTAGAGGATGTTTTAAAAATAGCTTTAGACAATTGGGTTTGAGATGCTTTTGAGATATCCAGCAGTGATTTGGATGTGTAGTTATGGAACTAACAGGGTAGTGTGGACTGGATGTGTGGGTTCAACCTGGTTGACAAAGTTCCTGATTCCTGTGTCTTGAAAAATTGCTGGTTCTCTTGTGGATATGTTTGGTCAACAGCCTGGATTTAGACTCCTTTTCTCTACTCCATCCCATACTGGTATTCTCCATGCCCTTAGAACTACAAAAGATCTCTGATCACTCTCTTCCTTATTAGCTATCTGTCTTCTGCTGGGGCAAAGGTGTGACGTTGGGTTCAGGCACTCTTAACTCTGTAACTGCATGATTTTGGCCAGTCTCTCCTCCTCCCTGAGCTTTCCAGTTCCTTTATTTGAAAGAAGAAGAGCGACCAGGTGATACATCAAAACCTCTTTAGGTTTAGGTTTTATATAATGATTTTGGCTGATACGGATGGCAGATTTTCATTTTACTACCTTTCTCTTGTAAGCCAGTGAATTTTACCGTTCATCCTCATCTAATCCTCTTGAGTATGTAAGTGCATTTAGGAAACCAATTTTTGATCCCTATTGCCATAGTTGGAGAGTGGGAGAGAGTATTAAGGGACACTGGAAAGAGATGTTGGGGCCTCTTAAGACTCCAACGATTTTCCCCACAGATAGTAAAACCATTTTAGTTGTAAATATGGAGAGTTCATTGGAAGGAAATCTGAGACAGTGGATTTACCTCTTTTGATTAATAAGCAAAATCTAACTCATTTGTAAGATGTGGCCATGGAGTCACAGACAAAGGAAGGGTGTAAGAGCAATGCAGAGAATGAGCTACATAGGAGTTGAGAATGTTTGTTGGCTTTCAAGATAACTCCATTAATTGCCTGGAGACATCACCACTGAGACAGGGCAAAGTAGGAGAGGATCAGGGGCAGAGTGAGAAGAAAATGTTTTACTTACTTTTAAAACTTTTAGGGGGGAGTTCAAGACAGGGTTTCCCTGTAGCTTTGGAGCTCTTGTAAACCAGGCTGAACTTGAACTCACAGAGATTCTGCCTGCCTCTGCCTCCCGAGTTAAAATTAATTTTGTTATCATCCAAACCAACAAGTTTGAGGTTTCATCACAACATTTTTCTATATATGACACTGTACTTTGCTTATATTGACCAATCCTGCCGTGGGACAATGGTCTGTATCCTGTCCCTTGTATTTAAGTAAATGCTGATTGGTCAGCAGCAAGGCAGGAAGTATAGGTGGGGTGACCAGGCAGGAAGTATAGGCAGGGCAATGAGAGCAGGAGAATTCTGGGAAGAGGAAAGCTCAGTCTTCATTTGTCATCCAGACAGGGAGGAAGCTAGTCACAAAGCAAGCAAGATGTGACTGCCTCACCAAAAAAGCTACCAAGCCATGTGGCTAACACAACAAGAATTATGGACTAATATAAGTTATAAAAGTTAATAAGAAGCCTGAGTTAATAGGCCAATCAGTTTATGATTAATGTAGACCTCTGTATGATTTCTTTGGGACTTAACGACTGCGGGAACCAGGCAGGACAGAAACCTCAGTCAACACAATCCCATTATCCTTTAGCTTTTTCCCACACTGTGTCCCCTTCTTCTGTCTGATTAGTATTATGCTTTCATGTCATATTGTACTTGCACACAAACATACACACACAAACCTAGATTCTTCACATGAGGGAAAATACACAATGTTTTTGTTTTAGCCCCACATCTGCATTTCAAAATTACCACTGAACATGTCAAAGATGTCGCAAAACTATCTTGAACCCCCTGATTGTCTGAGAGCATACAAACTTGGTGTTCTAAGACATATTTGGAGGATTTTCAAGGACATGTTAGAGTGAGATAGTGTTGGGATATCCAGTGTCAATTTGGCTTATAGATATACAACAAACAGGGCAATATGAACTGGGTGTGCAAACTTGGGAGTCACCAGGAAATAAATAGTCCCTGAAGTAAGGGGCATAAATGAGAGTTCCTGAAGGAGAAAAAGAGTGAATAGAAAAGAGGGCCTAGAACTAACTCTAAATTCTAGTGCCCACAAAGGAAACCATGCCCGCAACTGGGTGTTGGGTGTTGATCACACAAGCAGGAGACAAGCCGGAGGAGAAAATGCAGGCTTACTTCATCAAGTAGGGAGTGTTCAGTACCATCCAGTTTCTTTCAGAGACTAGACTGAGGGTAATTTGTGACCACACGGATAAAATGTGACTACATTCAAATCTGTTTTGGTGAAATGCTTAAGAACAGAGAGAGACTGAGGTAGGAAAAGAAGAAACTAAAGAGAAAGCAGGGGGACAGAGGTTATCAAGACCTCATTAGACACCCAATTCTGTAGAAGGGGAGATGAAGGGGTAGACTTAGTGTTTGTGGGGTTTAGTGACAGTTACTTCTTAAAATGGCAAAATATTCATTGCATACTATCTCAGGAAAAGTATGAAGTAATTAATAGGGAAGCAGAGAACTTCAAAATTCCCCATTTGCATGGAACCTAATAGTGGGGAGGTGGAGAGATACAGGCAGTAAAGAAAAGCACTGTTGAGAGAATTCCTCATCCAGGAGACATAAACAAATGTTTACTCCTTCCTTATAAGGACCCAACAGCAAGTCAAAGTACACCCTAGGGGAGACCAGTGAGCTTATTGTGCTGATTTATAGAGCATGGGTAAAAGGCTACTTACAGGAGTATGGCTCACCCCAAAGCATCTGGAAAGCGTCACCTCAGCATGGGTGACAACTTCCTCATAGCTGCATAGATGGAGTCCCTCCTCATCTCAGCCTTGCATGGTCTGTATGCTCAAGCTCATATGGACACAGTGAAGCCCCAGGTCATTTGGGCAGAATTACATGTAACTGGCTGAGAGGTGAAGGACGGATTTTCAGGAGAAGGTCCAGTGACCCTTCTCATCCCACTCTCCAGATGGAATGTCAGTAGTCAACAAGCCTCACATCTCTGGGGGGAAAGAGTCCTCTTATAAAGCCTCACAATCTGTTGATAATGCTGGCTATTCTTGGAGGATAATGCTCCATCACAAACACAGATAGGAAGAATGCACAGCAAATAACAAATGTCCACATGGACTGGAGTACTTTGATTTATACACCAAGTGATTAAGAAAGAAGTATAGTGTGACCAGACCCCATTTGAAATTTGGGGCACAATTATATCCCATATTTGCTTTTAAATCTAAATTCAAATTTAACTGGGTATCCTGCATTTGTCTAACTAGATTAATCAATGTTTAATCTCAGAGATAACCCTACAATTTTAAAAGGCCAGTAGAATATAAATAAAATAGAAAGGAGGTTGTATTTAAGGGATGCAATGACCTGGTGGAGGTGGAAGGGTCAGCCTTATACAGTGAAAGGGAGAGGTTGTGGGTGTGCATGGAGTAATGAAAAGATGGAGATATGACCTCATGAAGAGCACAGGCTAGCCCCACAGGAGAAAGTTGTAAGGATAACAGTGAAGGGACTTAATTCAGAGTCCCCATAGCCATTCCTGAGAGCCCCGGACACAGGAGAGAGGAACTGAGTATCTTTTCTCCCACCCCCTTCCCTCTCCACCAGCATCCCTGCAGTACAGAGGTTGCTAAGTACAGATTTCAGCATCTTTGCGGGGGGGGGGGGTCAGGGCGGGGCTAGAGAACAGCAACCTCTGCTGAGAACCCGATCCTTTTAGCACTGAAGCTGCATTGCCTTTCTTGGAAAGGCTGCTACTGTTGAAGCCTGTTAATCGCTTTCCTTTGGGAAGGAGACAGATGAATATGAAGATAACATCAAAAGAGTCACTTGTAAGCATCATCTAATTTAGACACAAGGCCCATCTATATTCTTTGAAGAGAACTGGAGATTTGGAAGTTATCTCCGTCTTTTGAACAAGGTGGATAGCCAGTGTGGATAGGTAAATGAAGTCGCCTCTTTGACTTTGGCTTTTGTTTCTGTCGTGTTTAGGTTTCTGTCGTTTCTACACTACTTGGACGTGGCATCTTATTTTGGTTGCTTACACTTCATCTAGTAAGGAGGCAAATAATTTTGAACAAGTTGAGACGGATTTTACTCATTAACACTTAACATTTCATAATCACATTGCTGCATTTCTTAACAAGCATAATAACTGCTTCGCATTATTTCACTTATATGCGGAACATTTTTTGACATGTGCCTTCATGTTCCATAAGTAGGAGGCTAAAGCCAGACATTCCAGAAGGAAAGTGATGTGAATGGAACCATCTTTCCTGCGGAGGTTAGCTCAGGGGACCTTTATCATACAGCTCCTGGCTGCTGCTGTAACAAAACAGCGCCTCAGCAAGCTGCAGCCCTCAGCGGCATTTCCCTGCATACCCAGCACTCAAGTGGTATGACCTGTTCAGCAGAGGTGTGTATATCCACCAGCTATGGAAGGGTGCATTTGCCGATGTGAGGGAGCTCAATGGAACAAACTCCACCCCTCCTTCTCCCAGGGGAAGGGCAACACTGGAAACCTTCAAAATTATGTTTTCAGCACAGACTCTGGGTAGATGTCAATAGAGAAAAAAAGACTATTTGTGAAAGAACATCATTTGCAGGTCAGAATGGAAGAAAAGGAAACTAATAAGACAAGGACATGATATTGGAATATTGATTGAAGAGCAATACCTCATCAATTGTCTTGGACTTTGTCCTCTTTTGGTCTTCCTGTATGCAGTTTTAGATGATCCAGACCTGTATTCATCTTACAAAAATGCAGTCTTATCCAGGGGGAGAAAGTCCTTTGGAGTTTGTGGACTCAGTGTGGGAGAATGGACAGAGGGAAATTCTGCCTAGGCAGCATGCTAAGAAATGTTGCCTCTTACGAATGGGAGAGAAAAACCCACTTCTAAGTGAGCCTTCTGGATGCTTTTGTACTAAATGACAATGGTTGATCAGGAGTCTATGACAAATTGCTTCTTAGCTGTGGCTACAATGTAGATGTCTCTATAAAGAGAAATTATTCAGACCTGAAAGAGACCTGAACTTGTCCAGTGGTCATTGTACTGGGGTAAGCTGGTGAGTCACCATCGGCTGAGAACAAAATGCCCAAGGCTTTGCTTGTCAGAAGGGATCAGCAATTGTCTCTATGTCCATGCCTGCTTTCCTCATTCTGACATTTCTGTTGACTGAGAAGCCAAGTGAGAATATAATAATGGAACACCAGGCACAACCAAGATATCTATGAATGGAGACTGTCTGATTAAGTACAGAAGGTAGGAGGCATGAGGGCTATTTCCAAAGAGGGCCCTTCCAGAACAAATAAAGCAAGGGGCTTGTGTCACAGAAGACTATCCATACTGAAAGAGGAAAGCACTTTAAAGGTAAGCGTATTTTGGAGAATTCTGAGTGTAAGGACGTTGAACAAACATTTGTTAAAATCATAGACAGACAGGAACGCCAACTAGCATTAAAATTTGAATGGGGGCTCCTTTGGTCATATTGATTTCTCTCAAATTGTTTTACTTGAAACAAAAGGAAAGGGCACAGTAAAGGCACATCATTATATGATTTTTCTCTTTATGATGCTTGCCTCACTTTGTGGTCAGGGACAGTACCTATGGATTCCTACTTCCTAAAGCTCATGGATGTCTATGACCTTGAACTATGCTGTTGATGGTACCCACCAAACAAGAAATAAAAGGGAGAAACTTTGAGAACCATATTACTATTAATGGATAGTTACATCATATCTAAAAGACATAGTTTACACTCCTTCCACTTCAGGGTATGTCCTAAGAGATTGAAGAAGTAGCTAGAAATCTTGTACTTTTATAGAGTGGTAGTTAGCATCGGGACTGCCATTTCTAAAACTGTCTTCAGCCTTTAGACAAGAAAGGTGACTATTGGGAATGAGGGCTCAATCCATACATTCCAAGTCTGTCTGTGAAAGACGGTTGTCATTATTTTCCCAGAATCACCAAAGGAAGGCAAATTTTTATGGAGCCTTCATCTTGTGCATAGGCAATGGGGTAGAGGTCGGACTTAACCAATGTTAATAATCAGCGCACATAAAGAATTGAAAACTGGGTACAAGATTCATATATTCTTATCTAAGTAGGCTGTGGGATCTAAGTACACAGTCATAATTTTATTTCAAATTTATACAGAGTGTATTGTGGGTGGGGAAACTCAGTTTCCACCTTTTTAAAAAACTTATATATCTATCTTTTAAAAAAAATTATCTTTTCTCATTTTACATGGCAAATCCAGTTCCTACTCCTTCCCCTCCTCCCACTCCCTGCACTTTCCCCTCCACTCCACACCCATTCCTCAGAGAGGGTAAGGCTTACCATGGAAAGTCAACAAAGTCTAGCACACTGTTTTGAGGAAAGATCAAGCCCTCCCTGCTGTATTTAGGCTGAGTGATGTATCCCTCCAAAGAGAATGGGTTCCAAAAAGCCAGTACAAACAGTAGGGATAAATTCTGGTCTCATTGCCTGTGGCCCCACAGTCTGCTCCAGCCATATACAACCGTCACCACATTCAGAGGGCCTAGTTTGGTCCTATGTTGGTTCCCCCACTGTCAGGCTAGAGATGGTCTTGACATTTTTGCTCATTATTATTGGTCCTCTCTCTCCTTGACTGGACTTTGGGAGCTCAACCCGGTGCTCCTCTGTGGATTTCTGCCTCTGCTCCTATCAGTTGCTGTATGGAGTTCTATGGTGACATTTAAGACAGTCACCATCTGACTACAGGACAAGAACAGTTCAAGTACCCTCTCCACAATTGCTTAGGGTCTTTGCTGGGGCCATCTTTGTGGATTCATTGGAATTTCTCTAATGCCAGGTTTCATGCTGGCCCCATAATGACTCCCTAAGTCAAGATATCTCTTTCCCTGCTCTCCTTCTCTGTTCTTCCCCGATCTTGACCAGCCAGTTCCTTCCAGTTCTCCTCACCCCTTTCCTTATCCCCTCCTTCTCCCATTCTACCCTCCCTTCTCCCCATATATCCATACATAGTTTCATCTTCTTAATAAACACTAAAGCTTCTATTTCCTGGAAATAAAATACCTACTGATGTTTTACTTTGTTTTCAAGGACCTGAGATAGAAAAGATAAAGAAGATAGATTTAAAATCTACTTTAATCTAAAAAAAATGTTAATCTCAAAATACTTTACATTGGTATAGAATTTGGTTTGCTGATACAAATTTAAGGTCAATTTTGTTATCATATATATATTTCTACTCTTATTTAAGGTATTATGTTTATGCACCTCATTTAAAAATGTAACATAAAGTTAAAAATACAAATTAATAGTCATCTATAATAGCCAAACTTATAGTCATGTTAATTAGGCTTTCTAGATATGCCCAGATATATTTCAGATGGATAGGCTATCTTCAAATACTTCAAAGATCTATAGAATATGGCATTTAAAATGTTTTAAGAACTTAGACTTTTCTTGACAGTAAGAGACGTCTGCACCTGGCAGCATCAATTACTTCAGCTAGGATGATGGTATTGAAGAAGCTCCTTATAGAGCTTGCTTTCAGCAGGCAAAGCTAGACATTTGGGAAAGAAACTATTGTTGCCTGGACTGCTTGATTGTATGCCATATTAATCGTACATGCAGGACACAGAGGTGACTGACAAACTGCCAATTTAGGCAAGACAATTTTTCAAATTACCTGCTTCATTGAAAAGTCTGCCAGATACTATGGGTCAATAGGCTGAAGATGGATGCCTGAACATTACAGCAGAATTTTGGGTGACTGTCCAGGTAGCCAGATGTCTCTGTCATTTCTAGAGTTTGGAAGTTGCTTATAATATACTTCTTATTTACTTAGGTAATATTATATCCTTCTGGGGTCTTTGATGGAGTTAAAGGCTAGATAGTTATAATTATAGCTTTCCTTACTTATGATAAAATATAAATTAGATTGTAACACCCGGTTTTGGTGTTACACCCTCAGTACGCGCGCCACTGTACCGAATGCGAGTCGGGCAAGGCATGGGGGTTAAACACAAGACACAGGGTCATTGAATGCCAAATGCCATTTATTCAGACTTGGGGAAGTCCTTATCTACCTAACTACAGCAGAAGGACCCCAGCCCAGGCAGGTGGGAAATTACCATATCAACAATGGAATGAATGCCCTGCAGCTAATCACCAGGTGGGGCAGGGGAAAATACAGGAACTTAACCAGGCAGGGCAGAAGGCTAATCAGCTAATCATCTGACTAGCAACTGTATGCGCCCCAGGAATAAGGGCTGAATGCTTAGTCATGTTGACCAGAAATTGTCCTCAAGATGCGCCCCAGGAATAAGGGCAGACCAGGTCCCTACATTAGATATGAAACTTTAGACTCACAAAGCTAGAATGTATTTTGCTAAATACAAATAGACTAAATAGTATAACTGTAATTCTTGTTTGATACCTGTTTTGTTATATGTAATTTTAAATGTTAAAGTTGAAACCTTCCTTTTAATTAGACAGGAAAGGTGAGATTATGTAGGATGCCACTTTAGATGCTATGAATATGCTTTATTATCATTGGTTAATAAAGAAGCTGATTCGGCCAGTAGTCAGGCAGAACTGAGCCAGGTAGGAAGTCCAAACAATACAGGGAAAAAGGAAGGTGGATTCTGGAAGATGCCAGCAGCTTCTGGAGAAGCAAGGATGTGAGGTAACAAGCCATGAGCCTCATAGTTAAATACTGAATAATAGAAATGGGTTAATTTAAGTTGAAAAAATAGTTAATAATAAGCCTGAGCTAATAGGCCAAACCTTTTATAACTAATATTAAGTCTCTGAGTGGTTATTTGGGAACTGGCAGGCAGGAGAGAAACTTCCAATTACAGGGACCATTAAAAACAAAAACAAAACAGCAAGCAGATAAATTTGCCAAACGAAACCTCAAAGCCTATCTTCATTCATGCATCAGATCACGTCAATGAATGTTGTGTCATGGGTGATATCAATGTGCTCTTTCTACACAATTCACTTTAGCATATTTAATATTTAATTTTGTTTACTTACAAGAGTAAAATGAGCATATAACTACTAAACAGCATACTACATTATACTGTAGTACTATATATTAATGTCATTAAAAATTATCCTGAGGCTTATGTCACTTTCCTCATTCTGACGACTTTTATCGATGAGAAACAGCTCTAGTATGGCTGAATGTGATAGGGTCACATCAATGTCAGTGAGCTGTATCAAAATAGATCCCTACATTTAAGTTAAATGTATGGTTGCAAGACACTTTCTGACGTATATTCTTCTTTGGGTCTTATCAGATAAACATTAAAAAATAAAGCACTTAATAATTTAGGCAAAATTCATGCACTAGAATATTTACATCCATGAAAGCTTGATCAATGTGAAGTGGAGTGATTATAAATCAAAGAAGACCTTGCAGAAGACTGTACAACCTGACTCCATTTTAAAATTTACTTTGCAAGTGTATCCACACTGAGTAACATGTTTGAGCCTGGAATGAAATGCATCAAGCTTTGAAATGGCATGGAAAGGCTGGAGGTACGCCATTATAACTTTTTATATTCCCCCAAAAGGACAGTGGGATTATGGATGGTTTATAAAGCATACTGTTTTATGTGTCATTTTGTCTTGTGACACATCCTCGACTAGGCTTCATGTGATCTTCCTATCTTCACCTTCCAAGTATTGGGATTGTATTTTTAAAATGAAAGGTTTTCAAAAAATATTACCTTTATTTTAAAGATGTAGATATGAGCCCCAGAAAGTGACTTTTATAAAGTCATGCAGCTCAATCAGAAAAAACAGCCTCATGGTTCTCTAGCAGTTTCTGTAGCCGCCATTTCATTAGAATACAGCACAGGAGCTTCAGCTAGAGCGGCTGGCTTCCAACCTGACCCTTTGGTGTGCGGCATTACCTCAACACTTCCTGGTTTACAGCAGGAATCTTCCAGCATAGTTAGCAAACAAAGATGTCAGTTTCTTAAGTGCGTGTGTTTTGCTCTTTCTTGGAAGAAGGCCTTCCCTCTGGATGTGTTCCTAGATGGAAATATGAAAGTGTGTTTGTGCCCTGCCTGTACTTGGGGAGTCACCAAACACTCTTGTCTCGGTTTCCTCACCTGTGAAAATATTGTGCTGACCTACTTGTGTGGTGGAACTGGGTGGCCTGCTTCATGGCTTAAACGTACTTGAAAACACAAAGCTCCATTGAAACTGTCCGTCAGGAGTTCTCCTGGCTTACCCCTTCCTTTCTGCTCACATTCTTCTCTGTAATCTAAGCCATGAAACATTGGTGTTTCTTAGGTCGGATCTAAAAGTCCATAGAATTAAGTAGTTGTTTTTTAGTTGTATGTTCTCTAGCATTTGGTTTAATGATACTTGACAAAGCATTATTAGAATGGAAATCTACCCTCACACCCCAACTCCATCTGATGCCAGACACGGAGCAGTTGGGGATGCTGGCATTCTAGAGGCAACTCTCCTGCCACTGTGAGGTTTAACATCACCTACACAGTGAGAATTAATAGCCCAGCTTTAAAGTAGGGGTGTGGAAATTAGTTTCTTCTGTCTCCTCAGGTTCCCTTTCCCTGCCTGCCCCATTACTGCTCCCTCCAGCCAGCTGGTGACTTGAATGCCAAGTATCAGACAAGCCACACAGAAACAAAAAACAAAAACAAAAAAAATTCACAAAGCGAAACTGAGTTTTTAGAAACCATCAAATGAAAGTGAGAGCCCCACCAAAACCAAATGGAGTTCTTGCCCCATTTCACTCCCTCTCAAACCCTGCCAGGTCCATGAGATGAACGAGGCAATGTGCACCATCACAGGGAAGGTCTCTTTCATGGAGCGCAATAACCTACAGGTATAAAAGGGACCCAGTAGTCTATCCTTTTAAGTTAGAGTTGGGATCCTCTTCAGTTGTTCTGTTTGCTTTCAGTTGTGAACATTTTCAACATTTTCTCAATGCTGGTCTTAAGTTTTGGGTTAGTAAAAATGTCTTTCTCCAGATATATTACACTCTCCTTGGGCAATAAACATCTTGTCACTCTTCCAATACCTACACCAGCGCTCTGTGCACAGCTGTCAAATCAGAATGCCTAACGAAAATCCTTCGATGGTGTCCAAGGCGTTGCTTCTGGTAGGTCAACCCTGTGTGTTGCACTGCACTCACGCTTAGGAGTGGGTGAGTGTGAGACTTAGTGTGATACCTTGAACAACTGTGATAATGCCCAAGCTTCTGCCACTATAGGTTCTGTCCCCAGGCCTTCAATCCCGAACACAAGCAGAGTTCATTTTTCTCTAGTGTAACACCAAACATTAATAAAACTGATGAGAATGACTTCAAGTGACCAAGAGGGTTCTGACTACAGCGCACATTGTGGCAAAGCGCCTTCTTCATCACTGAAGATGCTCATAATGACATCTAGATAATAGAAACCAGGGATGCTAGAGGAAAGTTAGCCATGGAGTTACAACTGAAGATTGTAGCAGCTAATCCCATCATAGAGTCTAGTCTTTAACTAATGAAGAAGAATTAATTTGGTAATAATTATCTTTGGGTTCATGTGGCCAGAGTTTTCTAGAGTACAGAACTGATAGAATGAATATACATATATAAAAGGGGTTTATTAGATTGGCTTGCATGGCACTGTCTATATAGCCCAACAATGGCTATCTTACACTGGTGAAGTCAAGAATATGGTAGCTGCTTAGTCCATGAACTTGGCTTCCCCGGCCTTGCGAAGACAGGGCAAGGGATCTGAAAGATTTCTGAAGAGTCACTGGTGTTTACTTCACATTGAATTCCTGAGGAACCAACAAATAATGCAGCAGAGAATATCAGCAAAGAAATTCAGCAGCAACAGACCATCAGCAGTCACAGCAGTTCTGATGAACTTACCAGCAAGAGTGAAGGCAAGCAGGCAAAAAGCAAAACTTCCTTCTATCTTCTCTCATCTTGGTTTCTACCAGAAGGTGCCACCCCAACTTAATGTGGGCTTTCCCACTTCAAATAATTTGGTCAAGAAAATCCTTTATGGAATTCTACAGTGACCTGCTTTTTATTGGATTCCAGATTTGGTCAATGTGACAGTCAAGGTTAACCACTACCAGTTCATACACTGTGAAACTGACAATCACATCTCTTTATGTCATGCTTAACTTCCAAGTGAAACAGTAACAAGTTCATAATCCCACATGATATAATTATGCCACATACAATCATAAATGTATTCTTTTTTCCAAGAATAGGTGGTAAAGTCCCTTGAACAGTGTTTAATCGTTTAATGTTTCATAATTCAAATACAATAATATATATTTACAGCACTTCAACAACCATCAAAAATCTTAGAAGGAATATCTCTGCATGCCACACACCACTGGACTCCTAGGTATTTCACTGAAGTAGAAGGCCATTGAAATTTGGTTGGATTTACTGCCTATTCTCTGATAGGCCTTTGTGTTATCAATAAGTCCAGAGTTGTTGCTACCTCCTGTTTACTTTGTCCAATTAGCATAAATGCTATCAACATAGTTGACCACTGTGGTACCTTGTGAAATAGACAGGTGGTCTAGATATCTGTGAACTAGGTTATAACAAAGAGCTATATATGTAATATACCATTGAGGTGAACTGTAGAAAGAAAATTGCTTCAGGAAGGCCACATGAACAAGTATTACATTTACATATTCTAGGACTGGGAAAATAACCTCTGGATGACTTTGGGGACTCAATGGACCCACTATTGGTTGAATTTTAGCTAAAACTCCATCAATCACCTGACCTTCAGAAGAAGGACTACAGTGATTTATGGTGTCTTCTGCACTCAATGTCAATTCAGAAGCAGAGGAGAGTGGTCCCCAAACGTCTGAGTATTTATTTCCCCAATCTACAGAGACCCTTATTGTTTTAGTTACTTTTCAATCCCTGTGATAAGCTACCATGAACAAAACAACTTCTAGAAGAAAGAACTTATTAGGTGTTTACAGTTTCTGGGGTTACAAGCCATGGTGGGGAGCATGGAAACCAGGCATCAGGCATAGTGCTAGAACAGTCTCATATATTGAGACACAACTATGAAGGAGAGAGAGAGAGAGAGACTCAGAATGGTGTAAGTCTTTTGGAATTTCAAAGCCTACCCCTCCACACCTCCTCCAACAAGGCCACACCTCCTAATCCTTGCCAAACAGTTCCAACAACTGGGGACCAAGTATTCAAATATATGGGCCTGTGGGAACCATTCTCATTCAAACCACTACACTTAGGCTTAAGTGTAAGGATTTAAAAAGGGATAACATTAAAACCTTTGTTATTATAAAAAAGTCTTTCTTCAAAGAGATTTGGCCTTTTCTTCATTGAAGAAGTCCGGTGACTGGTTGATGGTCATGAGTCTCCATTGATATGATTCAATGTTTCTTTCATTTGTTCTTGAATTTTCTACTTATACTGATCAAATAAGAATTTACTAGCTAGTGTCAAACCACCTGAGTTAGGCCTTTGTAGATATTGTTTTGTCTGTTCTAGCCATGCCTTTGGAAATTCAGGGTTGCCACATGGCCTCCACTACTCCAGAATCCAGTACATTTAATTCAACAAATCAAGTAGTTACATCTCCCACCCTTGTTCCTAGTGCAAGGCAAAGAACAGCAGTAATAGTCGTCAAATGGTCTGGTGCTCAAATTTCTGTCTTATAGCATTAGTGAAGACTATGTCTTCTGGGTCCCACATTGTGGGGGATTAGGTTTTAAACATTGAATCTACTCGAGTATTCTGATTTCCATGAGCCTTTAAATGCCTTTACTAACATTAAACCAAGGGAGACCAGGAATCTCCAGCTTATTCTCAGTAGGCCATCTTTTGACAAATCCTTCAGTTATCAGGTCAAATAAACTCATGGCATTGTTTTTAATCTGTGAACTTTATTATTAAATTAGAATCTTTGCTCAATGGGTCCATAGGGATAAATTCAGGCTGATCCAGCTTTATGTTTTTCCTACCATTCTGCAACACTCTTAAACATCTATTCTCACACATATCCCCAAAATTTCTGCTTGAATGAATTATAAAATTCACAAGTACTTTATGCATGTGGCATACCTCCTCATGGATGACACATTTTACCTCACCACCAGGGGCCCGATTGCTATCAAATCTGATTATACAGGTCAAAGGTGGTTGGGTAATAAAGGCCATCAGCATTGTCTTGTGTGTAACATTCCTTCGGAGAAGGTCATTTCCAGTTCTGCAGACAACTTTTTAGGCTGGGACTTAACTCTATGTTGTAAGTCAGTTAATCGTATGATGATGGTTCATTTTGACTTTTGGCAACTTGAGCTCTACAGATGCCAGGGAGAAGATTCTCTTCCAGGAAACACTTAGCAACCTTTAAATCAGCCATGCATCTCTGGAGCTGGGTAACTTTACCACGGACCTCGTTCTTTTCATTTGTTGTTTTATCCAGATATCATTATTTTTCCTTGTTTTCCATAAATTTTCTAAAGTTCTTTCCCACAGAGTCACTAAATTCCTTACTCCTCATAAGAGGAGAGCCAGGAGCACTAAATTCATTTAGCTTGTAGCTATTAACTATGCAACATAGCTTGCACCATGGATCTCCAGTGTTCTCCATGCTAATAGGAAAGTTGCTAGCATCATAGGTTTCATCTAGTTGGAGAGACAACGCCAGCGCCACCAAGCTCATGTTTCTCTAGAACACTTCTGGGTACCACAATCTGGGGTAGTCCAGGTTCTCTATATGAACAGAACCTATAGAATAAATTTATACCACCAGGGAGTTTATTAGATGGACTATTTAGTCTGGGCAGTCCAACAAGAGCTGTGTTGACAGTGGAGAGGATAAGAACCTTATAGTTGCTCAGTCCACTGTGATAGATGTCTCTGTAGTACCCATCGACAGCAACAGGCCTACAAGCTTCATGAAGAACTACTGGACCTCTTGACAGCAGCCCTCTATTCAGCTTGGGAAAAGAATTTTCCTACAGGAGAACTGGAGCATGCTGAGTAGATAGACACAATGAATGCCCACGAACACAGGTGATGTTGTTCTCATTGTACAGATCAAGAAACTACCACACAGAAAAGCCAAGTAACTCTTCCAAGGTTGCAAAGACAATAAGGAGACTATAGCTTCAATCAAGACCTCCCCAATGCTGAGACCCATATCCCTTCCACTCTCCCTCAGTGTCTATTTGCCTAGAGCGCATACAGATGTTGCCTTTGGAGTCCTGCCATGCTTGATAGGCTTGAACTTTACTGCGAGTGCCAAAATTGTCAGTGTTCTTGAGTCCCATGCCAGTTCCTAGGGGATAGCTCTACACATGATTTCTGTCTTTCCACATGAGCTCCTCTTCTCTGATGCCCTAGGAGGAGACAAGAGAAAAATGAAACTACTGCTCATCTTTCCAGCCCCTCAGCTGATCCTGTTTTTCCCTTGGGAGCAACAATACCTCCCTTTTTACATGCCGACCTTTCAAATGTTTGAAAAGAGCCCTCTCCCACCCAGGTCTTTTCTTCACAAGTTAATATCCACGTTCCTTTAATAGTTCCTCACCCTGCAATCCCAGAGCACCACATGGGGATAATTTCCATATGTCGGCTAATTCTCTCAGACTTACATCAGATCAGAATCTGGCCCCGTATGAAAAGAAACCCTTTCTCCGGCTCTCTCTTTCTGATTCATTAGATTCCACATAAACCTTTCTGATGACTACCTGCTGTTTCCAAACTCAGCTGCAACTCAATGTGAATCACTAGGCAAGACTGGCGATCTCCAATTTTCACTGGACATTTCCTAGCCACCCAAGGCCCCCACAAGTGCCCTTCTGGGTCAGTACCCAATGGGCAATGTGCCCATGAAAAAAAAAGTCAAGTTTTGATTCGTGATCATTTTTAATTTATATAAAACCACATGACTTTTTGGAGTCAAGTGATTTCTTTTCTTCTTTTTTTTTTTCGTTCAATGTAAGTAATTTTAAGTTTGAACAGCTATAGTTACATCCGCCAAACAAAATACCCCAAAAGGTGGCTGAGAGTGTTTTGTGCCAGAGCCTCCCCTACAGTTTCTTTAGCTGTTCTCTCATATTGCCAGAAAAAGGGGAAGTAGAAATCCAAAAACTGATTTGAAGTTTCGAGCATTTGCAGGGACTTTCCTCGCGATGATAGCTGTACTCTTTGTGTTTGGTTATTTCAACAGAAAACTCGAAGCTTGAAAATGGGAGAAAAAAGGAGAATTGTGAACGATGGGAAAGCAACTGGCATTTTACTACTCACAATAGTAAAGCTGGGCAACTCCAAAGACTTTATATATAAATTACGTATAAATTATATTCATATTATAGAACTGAATAAATCCTGAAATCTGGACTGAATGGATGTGAGTCCTGGGCCCAGCAAACAACTCAGACACAGGCAAACATTTCCCTTCACACAAACCCAAGGCCTTCTGTTTATGTCTGTACAGCACAGAAGATGAACTAAACAAAGGGATATATGATTTTAAGGCTCTGCTCTCAAAGCCATGAGTCTAAACAAACATTTAGCCATTGTTCTAAGGAGACAGTCTTGAAGGATGATGAAAGATTGACAGAAACTGTTGAATGGCTTCATTTAGAGTACAAAGACACAGCTTCCTCCCAGGCCTCTGCCTGATCGAACTGATGGAGTAGGGATTGTTCAATAAGATGGCGGCTCTGTAGTCACTGGCGATCGGCTATAAGGAATCATAGAGGTCTCAGATTAGGGAAGCCCAAATGTCCTCTGGTGCAAATTTCGGCCTGATGCAAAAATGCCCCCATTGACTAGGGAGCACTGGTACCTGACTGGAAGATGATTTGGTGTCATGGATGTAGAGTTCCTGCGCCTCCACAGAAGCCAATTCTGTTCTGACTCACGATCCTCTCAAAGAACTGAAATCTATCCCCTGCTGATGCTGTACACACCCTCTTCCGCCACAAAGTATGATAGCCACAGTGCCCCCAAACCAGCAACACTTAGTCTGTAGGTTGCTTGTGGGGGGAGGGGGAAAATCAAGTGACTCTTTCCCAGGGGTCACCTAGGACCACAGGAAAACACGGATATTTATATTAGAGTTCATAGCAGTATCAAAATTACAGTTTTGAAGTAGCATCAAAATTAATTTGAAGGTTGGGGATCACCACTACATGGGGAGCTGTGTTGAAGGGTCCCGGCATTAGGAAGGTCGGGAGTCACTGCTGGAAAACATGTATTTCATCTTTGTTCATGCTATATAATCTTTACTATCTTGATATCATTTTTAATATACACCTCATTTTGTTGCAACCCTTTGGACATAGTTTTACTAGAACATCTCAGGTTTCTGGGTGCCCAGACTATGAAAACAAGGCCTTATTCTTTGTAGTCTCCCAGTAACTAGAAGTACCTGAAAGCTTTTAGACAGTATGTATGCGCTGAGTGAGGGAGTCATCTACTTTTCCGCGGTTGTCTTCCCTAGAAA
>JABTXL010002442.1:524609-552472 GCA_025134845.1 Neodon shergylaensis
GTGTGTGTGTGTATGTTCATGTGGTGTGTGAGTGTGTATGTTCATGTGGTGTGTGTGTGCATGTGGTATGTGTGCATGTGGCATGTGAATGTATATGTGCCTGTGGTGAGTGTGTGTGTCTGGCATATGAGCATGTATGTGCATGTGGTATGTGTGTGTGTCAGTGTGTGGCTGTGTTGTGTGGAGTGAGTGTGTGTGTTTCTCTTCAGAGTCAGGTTAGATTTATTAGAAGGCTGGTAAACTTTGCTTTAACGCTGTATTAAACTACATGAAGACATTATTGCTAGAGAATAATTTAATCATTAGACAAATTGCACTCCACATGTGTTGAACTGATGTTTGCGTGTGACTTTGTGATTCACAAAACTTTCTGGGACCTTCTGATTAATAAACGTTCATACATCTGCGGGAAGATGAATCATGGATTTTCCTTCAACTTAATCTGCTAAGTAATGATTTGAAATCTTCATAAGGCCAACTCTGGCACCTGGCTTTCCAAGTGACCTGGATCATTCCTGAATTACCTCGGCGCGTACCGCTGTAAATGACTGTCAGAGTGGGTGGGTGTTCACGGGACTCGAGCGAAATGAAACCCAGCTGTCGAGTTATTTATGTTCACTTTAAAATCAGAGAGCACAGAAGTCCTGTGATTCTACTCACAGGTTCCAGGCTCCACAAATAGACTTCAGCTGGTCCTTTACCAAGAGAGGATCCAGGCCACGTCTGCATGAGGCCAAACTGCAAGGTATAACTTTACCCTCCGTAAAGGACTGCAAGCTGGCATGTGCCTCCCTTTGAGGACGAGAAAATAATGTCCTAATGGGATTTCTTATTGCGCGTCCCACTTCCAGGGTTAGTGAGATCAAGTAACTGTGTAGGGTTTTCCCGTGGTGTTATTTGCGCTGAGCTGGGTGCCTGTGTGGGTGAGTGTGCGCACTCTGTGCTTTCACTTTCACGAATAGCCAGGAGACTAAAGGGGGCCTGGCCAATTAGTCCTCTGCTTCCTGGCAAGGAATCAGAAGCTGAAGGAAGTCAGCTTTAAAAGCTTTTTTGGCCCCTCGCATCATTGTTAAGCTAAACCTAACAAGGATGTGGGGGTTGGGGAGCACACTTTCGAAGGAAACTAGCCTGAAGCTAGTTAGAAACATGCTATCTATAATTTCTATTTTAAAAAGTTCTCAATGCCCCTTTCTCTTAAGATCTGAAATAATCCTTAAAGCCAATATAATTACAGCATTTATTTCCAGACATCTATTTTCTTAGCCTTTTCCAACCTCCGTCTTGCATACCCCTCCCTGCTGGAAACCACTTCATTTAAATTTATAAAGAAGAAATTGCTATAAAACAAAAGCAGAGCAAGGTCTCATCATATGCAGTCCCAATTCTCAGTAAAGACGAACTCCAGAAACTATGGCTTACAAAGATGGGTTAATGTGTTCTGTCCTTGAGTTAGCCAGCTTTTAAAAAATGCATTACCAAGCAGTACTTATTGAGTGGTAAGGTTTTGTTTGTAAAGGAATGATTATAATTCATGATATGTTGATTAATAAATTTTTCATTCTTTCAAACATCTAAACAAAACTTATTAGCATATACTTACATGGCTCCTGAAGGCCAGCCTCCTACTGCTCTCACCTTCCTTCCCGTTCTCTGCCAGCTTGTCTTCATTGCGAAGAACTAACTGATGGCCAGACTCGGCCCAGGGACTGAGGAAAAGGCTCTTCTCACCACGAATTTTAAGACTTCTATAAAGTCAGGAGGGACCGACAGTGTAACTACTGCCACTTAAATATAAACCCAAGGAAAAGGAAAGAGTGTTCTGGGAAAACATTTGGGCTTTGTAGTATTGGGTCATTTTGGGGGGGCCCAGAAGACAAACACAGAACAGAACAAAACACTCCATCTCAAGAGCGTTTACTTGTTTGCAGCTGTGTCCCCTACACAGCTGGAAACTTTATCAAAGGCGAGAATTGTGCTTTTTCCACTGGCTTTTTTTTTCACCCCCATAGCCTTGTTTGGTACCTGGGACATGGCCAATTCATATCTGTCAAATTAATCCATGAAGGTAACTCAAAATACACAATGTGGAGTTAATTGTTTCTATTGGCAAAGCCTTTGGGACCGAGTAAGTGGGTATCCACCATGGGCTTGGTAACCACGGTGTTGGGCGCTCTTCCCCTCTTCTTGCCCAGCTCACAGTTAAGGGAGCTTCCATTTAATATCCACATTTGGAGCATGCTGAGTGCTGAGTGTAGGCCCAGTCCTATCCTCCGCTTCATCGGGAGACTATGGGCATCTTTGGAGTCAGGAAGTAACATCTGCTGCGGTGAGCTGATTACCAATGAGAAGAAGAAGGTAAAGGGCAGCAGTAGGTGGGGTCTGGCTTAGCTTCAAAGCAGGCATATGGCTTCTAACTTAATGAGAGAATTGCATATTCAGGAAAGACGCATCTGAAGAGCAAATTAACTAATTCAAGGCAGAGCACATAAACACGGGGTGGCTTGTCGGATCCCACCCATCGATGGCACCCAGTCTCGTAAGAACCTCACAGCTGCAGCAGAACCTCTTTCCGTGTCCCCACTGTGCCATTTTAGTTGGCACCCTGACTAACAGCTGGATTACCGCAGTGCGGCACATAATCTGCCTTTGCCACATGTCCCTTTGTCCCAAGCCTTGCTCCACAAACTAGAATCTTAACCTCGCCAGAGCACTATATTTATTTGCTTAAAAGCCTCCGAAGTTGTAGCCCTGTCCAGAACATTTAACTACTTCCACGATGATCTAACCTTACTCCACATTTTCACGCTACATCATAACAGAATCTAAGACAACTCCCCAGCCTGACTGCTGGCCAGATGGCTCCCAAGTCCTTTTTGCTTTGTCCTGTTTGCCTGTGTGTCCCAACAAAATGTTTTCCTTGCAGCGGCAGTGGTGGCGCTCGCCTTTAATCCCAGCACTTAGGAGGCAGAGGCAGGCAGATCTCTGTGAGTCCAAGGCCAGTCTGGTCTATAAGAGCTAGTTCCAGGTCAGCTAGGGCTGTTACACAGAGAAACTTGTGTCTTTACAAACCAAAAAAAAAAAAAAAAAAAAAACCAAAAATCAAAAACCAAGTGTTTCCCTTACACAAATTCTGCCTCTCCATCTTGACTCAGTATGTTCTGTAACGCCCCCCCTGTCACCATTCTAACCCTCAACAACAGTTCCTTCTCTGAGCAGGGTCCAGGAAAGAACTCTAGGCAACTAATGTGCATCTGGATCTTAAATAACTCTGGTCTAGACATAATTCAGTAGGATAAAAGCATAGGTTTTTGTTTGTTTGTTTGTTTTACAAAACTCAGTGTCAGCGCATTGACTATCCACTGTGCAGATGCCTGTAATACAGAGAACCAAGACGCAGCCTAACGGGGTTTGACAAGTACAGCAGGGTTAGGCGCTCCATCTGCATCAGCGCATTCAGCCATGTTAGGAGGGTTTGGGTAGCGTCTTATTGTATCTTGTTAGGCTATGGATATTCCTGGCCAGTTTCTCTCTCTCTCTCTCTCTCGGGAAATAGAGGAGAAGTTGATCTGCCGGAGAGAAGAGGTGGAGGGAAGGATTGGGAGGAATGAAGGGAGAGGAAACTGTGGTTGGGATATAATGCATGAGAGAATAAAAATTAAAAATAATTTTACTTAAGTTGATATTTTCACAGGTAAGAAAAAAGACATTGCTAAGGTAAGAATGACATATGCTGGTATTTAAATAATCTTGTCTAGTCTTTTAAAAATTTATATTTATGTGTATGATTGTATGCCTGTTTGTCTGTATGTGCTGATACTTGGTGTTCCTGGAGGCCAGAAGAGGGCAATGGATTCCTTGGAATTTAAGTTATAATCGGTTGTGAGCTGCCTGATATGTGTGTTGGGAACAGAATCAAGGTTTTCTACAAGACCAGTAAATGCTCTTACCCACTGAGCCACCTCTTCAGCCCTTAGTCTAGTCATTTTAATTAGAAAAATGTTGGTCACGACATACAAAATTGACTTCATGACTCACTGATGAGACAGCTATGTTAGAGCCATTAGGAACTGCTGACCTTCAACACCAGAGAACTGAGAGAGATACAGTAAACCCAGCCCCAAGAACACCTTGAGAGACCAACAGGGATGCTATTTGTGGAACAACTTCAAAGGCTTATTTTGACCCTCCATCTTTTGTTGTTTTGACCCGGCTGCTGTAGGATGGTCTGCTTAGAAAGATGAGTGTAACCTAGAACGCAAGGATTCGCACTTCAGGGATTCCTGCGAGAAGAGTAGCGATGTTCACAGCCAACCCAAGTCCAGCCTTTGCCATCAGGCCCATGCATTTATGTTTCTGCAGCATTTCCTTGTTTCCCCAGCCTTAGATGAGCAAAATGGAACTTCACGGGGTTAAAAGGTTTCACGAGAGTCAGGATTTGTATTCAATCCTGCAGGATTCTGAAGCCTGCGTCCTTCCTATGTCTTCATGATGTTTCTGAACTTAGGAAGATGGACACTAATGTGAACATAAGCATGAACTTTGTCTAAACTTCTCCTGCATATTGGTCAAACCCCTTGAATCTTAATTTTTCTATTTCTAAACCATGGAGCATCCCTCTGTATAAAAGGGCGATTGAGAAGATTATATGAGGTGATAACTTACATAAGTTATGAACTAAGTTCTGCTTTGTAAATGTAAGGAGTCATCGAAGACTTGGCTTCCCATGAAAGGCTGATGGTAAATGGAATACTTTTGTAAACTGTGTGGTATCCTGCCTGAAAAGTGATACACGCCCAATGCATTTACCTTTCCTTTTCTTCTTTGTCTGTCATCTTCCTTCTTAGGATGTTGGTATGAGACATCTACACATCTCATATCCAATAACCAACAAATAATAATAACCAACAAAGCATTGTAAGTAAACTCCAGACAGGCAAGGAACAAGACAAGAACCTTGTGGTACCTACCAGGAATCACCAGGCAGAGCTTATAAACCCAACCTTAAAAGATTTGTAGCCACTGGAATCCTATGTACAGATGGAAATACTTGGATTCAAGCTGCCAAGAAGCAATTTCCCAGTTGATCTGTGCCTTTGGAAAACTTGCTTGAGCAACATTTATATCTCTCTGTGTCATAGGCGACCTTACCAGTATGCAATTCTTGAGAGCGAATCAGCAAATAGGAGAGTGGTTTGTTTATATTTTAATTAAAGGTCATCAGCAGCGATCATTATCTCCTCCCAATGGCCTTATGGTTCTCCAGATGCCTCAATAATATACCAAAGAACACTGGGTTTATTATAGATTTCAAAACTAGACCTTGTCAGTTAGAAGTCAGAGGATCAAATGAATGAAATGTTGCTCTTTCTCACCCAACATTTCTGCCAAATCAGAAGCAAAGTGGAAAAGGGCTCCAAATCTTCATACCCAGTCAGCTGTGGAGCAGAGAGCAGAACAAAGCTCATAAGCCGTAGCATCCTGACTCTGCCTACAGTTACAACCACAGCCCCTGGATGGTGTGGGATTTTGACCAGCCATCCTCTCTCAAGGAGGAGAAGGGAATCAGCTGAGAGCCAGAGAAGCCCCCAGCAATCCCTAGAGAGGAGAGGGAAGAACACCAATCATCGTGGGAAGTGAGATGGAGAACAATTAGTCTTTTCCCTTTGCAACATTGACTTTGTCTCTTCTGTGTGAAGCAGAGATTTCTAATTAATTTTGGTGGTGGACATCTTGTGTCTTCTTGATCTTCCAGCACTTCCCCCTCCTTGATTCACCAAGTTTAGTCAGGAACCGTGTTGTAATGAAGGAACCTCACGGGGATCAATATGCTCCTAGCGGGTGAGTGAAGAGCAAGCATTTGGATTGGCGTAATGACCTGTGCTTTCCCCCACACAGCTAGAGCTATTAAATGTTTATTTTCAAGTCATTATTTTATGTGTATGAGTGTTTGACTTGCATGCATGTCTGTGCACCATGTGCATCCCTGGTGCCAGTGGAGACCAGAGCAGCCCTGGATCCCCTGGGACTGGAATTACAGAAGGCTGTGAATGGCCATCTGGATGCTAGGAAATGCATCCTGATCTTTTGTAAGGACAAGAGCGCTTAACCACAGAACCATCTCTCTAGCTCCCTAAAACTTTATTGCTGAGATTCATGTTGGAAGGAGAATTTTCTTGCAGCCTTGCATCTGATAACCAGGTTTAAGCTGCCTGCAGAGCCCAGAGTTTTGTGACAGTGACAATAAGCATATTATGGCAGACAGAACATATTTTGTTCATTAAATACCTAACTATCTTACGTCTTTTAGACAGTCTGGAGGACAGGAATTGAAGACAATATAGTTTACTATTTTAAAAGCCAAGCAGAAAGGCAATGAATGCCAAGAATAACAGTATGAGCTAGATGCACAAAGATAAAACTCAGCCTGAAATGGAGTAAAAACTTGTAGCGGGGTCCATTTGTATATTAAGTAACAGGGTGTTAACAGTTTGGGAGTCCAGTGGAGGGGTCTTCGGGAAAGACAGAGGTTTAAGATTTGGGGGAAGAAATGGAATTCTAGCTGAATCTTCCACAGGCATCTGTTGTTTACAGGGTAGCTAAGACATGCTAGACAAAGGATTTTTTCAAAGCAAGGATAGAGGGAACATTAGAGAGGGTGGAGGGGAAATGTCTTGTTATTAGACTGGGCAGTGAAAAACAGAAACCTCAGTAAAGGTCAGTAGTGGAGAATTCTCCAAGCCAGTCTAGGGCAATGGTTCTCTAAGGCTGTGGGTCCTTGTAATGTACTGTGAGCCAACTGCAGGAGATCATGTCTGTTTTGCATATATGAACCTTAGCTTTGGCTACCAAAGGACTACAGGGAGAGACAGAATCCTTGGGAGGTGGCCATCCTTATCCAGGCATATTGGAGGCAGGATTGTGGCTGTGGGACCTGGAAGAGCACACATGGAGCTGGTGATGCTGATTATTCATGATCACCCAGTAACAGCCATATCCCATGAACTTTAACAGAAATTCCCCTTGGTCATGCAACCTGTGAATCATTTCTTCTCTCGTGAATAAATATAGAATCACTAAAATAAATGCAAATTAGTTTCAATACAATAGTCATATTTTGATAATATATTAATTAGTGAGATGCTTAATAGTTTGAGAATCAGGTGGAGAGGTTATTGGGAAAGAGAGGGACCCAGGATTAATGAGAGGAGATGGCATCTGAGTTGAGTCTTCAGTAGGCAGCTGTTCTCCCACTCTGCCTTATTCCCTTGAGAAAGAATCTGTCATTTGAGCTTGGAGCTAAGCTGGTAGCCAGCAAATCCCAGAAATCCTCCTGCCTCCGTTCTGCACAGCACTTGCATGCCAGCATTTTATGTAGGTGATGAAGACTTGAACTAGGGTACCTGTGTTTGCACAAGTGCTTTTAGCTGCCAAGCCAGCTCCCCAGCTCTGAAAGTTTGTTCGTTTGTTTTAAATCAAAATAATTATGAGGCACTTAATCCTCATGGGGATGGAAATTTGTTGACACAATCACAAGATGCTTTGGAAAATCTAAAAAGTCTGAAGAATCAAAATGAAAAGACAAATGTATAATCATTTTTAAACAGCTCGGAGTTCCTGAAGAAATTGGAAAATGGCTGATTATATTGTACAGATTGTTAAATTTACAGAAGACTAATGGAATTAGCTTTTGGCAAAGTTTAGTTTTGTCCTTTTTGCATATGTCTCATGGGTTCTGAACATAAGTGTGTGCATTTCTCCCACATCTGTGCACTTGTTCCAGGTTCTCCATTCAAAGGCTTACCCCTCAGCTATGCCCCTATGTTCCAGGGTCTGCACCTCTGTGTGTACAAATCAACAGCAGCGCTGGTCAAAATGCAGATTCTGATCCAGAAGGTGAGGTCAGACCCAGGCTTTGGGGAGCTGCTGGTGGTCTAGGGACTAACAATGCACATTGAATAGTGAGGTGGTAGAGTGGTTTTTGTGCTCTGACCCCGTGGAGTCTGGCCATGATCACAGGGGCTCCTACATCCATAATGAAAATGTTTTTCCTCCCATGCAGTGTTCCATGAAATTCTCCAAAGTCATGGGCACTGCTGAGGGAGTAGGCTAGGATTTAGAAACGGAATCAGGAAATGATAACCAGGACACTGTCCATGAGCTGAGCTAAGGAGGTTCCACTTAAGGTCCAGCATAGGCTAATGCTTAAAGGAAAATTACCCATAGTCAGAAAGGAAGGACAGGATTGGAGAGAGGGCTCGGAGAGGGGAAGGGCTTGCTGCCAAGGCTGATGCTCTGAGGTCCATCCCTGGGATCAATGCAATGGAAAGACAGAAGTGACTCCTGAAAGTCATCCATGATCTCCACACAAGCCATGCATGTGCCATGGCATGTCACACGCCACTACACACATGTACACATACATAAATTAAAACACAGTAAAAAACATTTAAAATAATAAAGATGTGGAGGAAAATAACGAAATGATGGCTTTCACCTTTTCTGTCTACTATTCGTGAAGGAACACCAAGACTTCCTGAGAATGTGTTATATAGTAGTCTCATACACTTGGTGATGTGTGCAAGAGCAACAGAGAAGATAGCATAGGATTCTAGAGCTGTGCAGAACTATGCCTGCGTTATTCCACACAACCCATGCTTTCTCTCCCTGTTAGAGTTGTGTGCTGTGTCCTAGTCTTAGGGGTCAACACTATGTCATTGTTGGTGAAAGCTAGATAATGTCAGAAACTATTCAGTATTTGCTAATGGACTCTGTAAAGAAAGAGAGTGGGTAAAAGTCAACACACATAAAACAATTATATTTTTATATATGAAACAAATGAAAATTGGCGCACTAAGATTAATAAAGATATACCACATGTAATAGCTTCAAAAATTGAAAGCGTTAGGTTTATAGGCAAGATGATGCCATGTGTCTAGGTTACACACAAACAGGGATAACTTGGACAATCCTCCCAAATTTACTCTTAGTTAAATTAGTAAATACATGAATATTTAGGGTTATTAGCTCCTGCAAAGGCTGATACCTTTTATCATTATGAAACTGAATGTGTAGCTCTGGCAATATTCTATGTCTTGAAGTCAAAGAACAATTTTTATGCCGATAGAATAATTGGTTGATAAAAGCAGAGTCCTCAAAATCCAATTTTAATTCCTAAAGCCCATCTTATGAACATTGCTTTCAATATCAAAAAATCACTTTTGGTAGTTAATTATTATATATAAACCACAATATCCACCTCTACTTTCCAAAAGGCTCAAGTCCATCCCATAATGTAAAGTCCATTTAGCCCATCTCCAAGAGTTTTAGGATCCTGCATGTTTAGAAGTCCCCAGTCAAGTATCTTTCTGAGATTCAAGACAAATTCTTATCTGTGAGTTGCTGTACAACAAAAAAGATGATGTTTTCAACCCACAATGATGCAGAATAAACATTCCCATTCGTACAGAGAAAAATAGGGGCACAGCAGGAAGAACTGAACCAAAGCAAGAACAAAAACCTTGTGGGGGGAGGAGATTGAATTATGTGAACCTACAGCTGACTTTCAGGTCAGGTGGTCCAGTGATATGAGCTCCAAGGGACTTCTGCACTCCTGGGTCCTTGTTCTTTGTATCCCACATGGAATCTCTCTGGAGATGGATTTACACTGCCTCCAACTTCCCTCCACAAATGTTCCACATTCATGATGTTGCTTACTTCCTGTATGTAGTGGGAGCTGTGGGCTGTGTTCCTGCCGCCCCGGCTCATGGGCATTCTGTAGTAGGAGCTGCGAGTTTCCACGGAAGCTTTGACATCACCCTTCACAGCTGTAGGCACCACCTTTGCAGCAGGTGCCTGCAGGGATCCTGATCTTGCAACACATTATCTGGCCCCACAAGCCAGACACAGGCTTTACTTTTAAATTCAAGCGGGGCCCCTTAATCCCATAACTCTTACATGGTGTAGGAGGTCCTTCTGTTTATGTATTGCTTTCATTGGTTAATCAATAAAGAAACTGCTTGACCTGATAGGGCAGAACTTAGGTAGGTGGAGAAGACAGAACTGAATTCTGGTAAAAAGAAAGCAGAGTGAGAAAAACCGCCATGGAGACACCAGGTCAGACATACTTAATCTTTCCCAGTAAGCCACCACCTCATGGTGAACACAGATTAGTATAAATAGGTTAAATCAAGATGTGAGGGTTAGCCAATAGGAGGCTAGAGCTAATGGCCAAGCAGTGTTTTAATTAATACAGTTTCTGTGTGATTGTTTTGGGTGTAAGATAGCCAGGTGGCTGGGAAAAACAAGCAGGTCCTCTCTTAATCTACACTTATGCAGTACAGCCTGCAAAACCAGCACTGCCCAGGTCACATCAGTGTCTTCTGCCAGTCTGTGCAGCCCCCTAGGACAACCGAGGCAGTGGCCTCTGAAAATACATGTGGCTGAACAGGAGGCAGGATTCCTAAGAGGTCTTATGTGAACAACAGCTCTGGGCTACTCCATTGGGAAAAGGCTTTCCAATGTTTCAAAACCTTTATATCCTTGAGTTTGCAAGGGTGGGGTAGTCAATTCCAAAGGTGCTCTAATTTCCAAATGAAAAGCGATTCTTTTAAGTGGACCCAACCTCTTTAATAGCCTTGCTTTCCTTGGCCCCAACTTAACATGTGCTTCTTTGCTGGAAAAAGTTCAAGTTTTTAAAATGTTTCTGCTCCCTTTTTATTTATTTATTTATTTATTTATTTTGTCATTGTCCTGGTGAAAGCAGTTAGCAATTGTCATCTAGCCTGTAGCTACCATGCTAGCTATACTTTCATCTAAATTCACCCTCATACAAAGTCTCAGGACATGTACAAAATGCTAATACATTCCATGCCAGAATATTATATACACGTGTTCTAAGTTGAATTCCCACTAGTTTTTGTTCCATCTGAAATGCCATGATCACAGACTTTCATGTCCACATCCCCACTGGCTCCTTTTCAGATCGCAGCAAAACTACCCATTAAGTTCCGCCTGCATGCTAAGACTTCCTTAGCCCACACTATCAACCTTTCCAAATTCTTCTCACAAAGCACTTGGAAGGCTTCTGAGCCATATCATCTTTGATGTGACAGCCATTACCCCTCCTCCATATTACCAATATTATTGGGTGGTCACTTCCACCAATGTGACAAATACATGAGAAAAATAAGCCTAAAGGAGAAAAATATTTATTTTGACTAATTATTTCAAAGGTTCAGGTTGTTGTTGGCTGGTTAATTGATAAGAGATCGAGGAAGAGTCAGACATTATGTTTGGGAGCAAACATTGAAGAAAAACTGCTAATCTAATGGTGTATAGGAAGCATTCATGATTAGATACAGTTCAGGCTTAACGATACTGGCAAATGATTATGTTTCTAAAACAGAAGATGGAACTAGGAGTGGGTTATTGCTGTAACAGGCTGAACCATGCTGTTTGTTGGAGAAATTTGGGAGACTTGGGGCTTTGGACTAAAAACTATTTGGATGCGTTGAGCAGAGCTTAATAGGGAATTCTAGTAGGAGTATGGAAGAGTATTGAGGGTAGTGTGGACTGTGGGGCCCAGCTCAAGGAGTTTCCAAGTGGAGGAATATTAGTAAGTGGCCCAGATATCATTCCTGTGATACTTTGGCAAAGAATGTTTATTATTGTTGCCCTAATCCTAAACATTTGCCTGAGTTTTGTATTGATGGCATTGGCAGTGGAGATTTCAAGACAGTTTAACATTGACTCTGTCCCGTGGTTATTAGTATTCACCCTTAGGCCGATCTATAATGAAAAGGAGCAAGCTGGACAAAGAGAACACAAATTGCTTAGTTTGAGGAGAAAATGAGCACCAGGAAATATATTAGAGCTAAGTACAGTGCTCAGGAGATGAAGCTCAAAGAAAAGCCTTCTGCTAAATGGAATAAAGAGAGAGGTAACCTCAGGGCACGATCCCACTCATTTAGGCTTCCAACTTGTGAAAATGAGTTAAAGGAAAGTTTAAGCAGTGAAGAAAACCATCAACCACAGAAAACTGATGCAAATATAATTAAAGAGGGGCCAAGTTCTAATAGAACTTGGCAGTTTCCGGTATGTTTCTGGTTTTTGAGTCAAGGGTATATAAAAGGATTGCAGAAACCCCAAAGAAGTCAGGTAAAAAGTATACACAGAGAGGGCCCTAGGAAAGGGAAATAGTTAAGATCTCCTGGGTAAACTGGGAAAAGGAGTAGAGGGGAAGGAATGGGGATGGAAGCATGAGGGTTTGAGATGACTGATTTGGGGAGAGAAAGAGAGGGAAAGCAATAGAAGAGATGTCTTGATAGAGAGAGTCATTATGGGTTTAGGGAGAAACAAAGTGATAGGGAAACCTCCAGGAATCCACAAGGATGACCCTAGCTAAGACTGCTAGCAATAGTGTAGAGGGTGCCTGAACTGGTCTTCCTCTATAATTAGATTAGTGACTACCCTAATTGTCATCATAGAACCTACATCCAGTAACTTATGGAAGCAGATGCAGTAACCCACAGCCAAGTACTGGGCTGAACTCCTGGAGCTTAGTTGAAAAGAGGGAGGAAGGATCATATGAGTAAGGTGGTGAAGATCATGATTGGGAAAAACCACAGAGACAGTGGACCCAAGCTAGTGGGAGCTCACTGACTCTTGACTGACAGCCAGGGATCAGCCTGGGACTGAACCAAGCCCTTTGAATGTGGGTGACAAATATGTGGCTTGATCTGTTGGGGAGCCCTGGCAGTGGGACCAAAACTTATGCTATATATATATATATATATAAACTGGCTTTTTAGAGCCCATTTTCTATGGTGGGATACCTTGCTCAGCTTTGATACAGAGGGGCTTGGTCCTGCCTCCACATGGTATACCAGATTTTGTTGACTCCCCAAAGGAGACATTACCCCCTCTGAGGAGTGGGTGGGGTGGAATGAAGGGAGGTAGGGAAGAGAAGGGGGAAGGGGGGGAATTGGGACTGGTAAGTAAAATGAAAAATTAATTTAAAAAAGAAAATAGTTTTAGAATCTCCTTCCATGCCTAAGGAAAGCCATGGAGGCCAGGATTGTGTCAGGAGTGTTCCAGAATGGACGGCCGCCCACAGAGGTCATTGTATGAACCTGTGAAGGTGAAGCCTGGATTGTATTGGAGAACCCAAGATGTTGGCAGTGCCAGAGAGGAGATATGAAAGCCGAAGACCAGTCACATAACAAGTCCAAGAGAGAAGTACGTAGCAATCAATAAGTCTGGAAGGAATCAGAGCTCTGATGAACACTTTGACACCAGACATGGAGTTGCAGATTTGAATTTTCTGTGCTTGTTTTCAGTCTTTGTCTGGTCCAGTATTTCCTCACTGTTGCCTTTCCTCCCCTGTGGGATGGTAATGTATATTCTGTGTCACTATATGTTGGAAGTTTGTGATTTGCTTTTTTATTTTGATTTTATAGAAGGATACCATTAAGAGACTGTATGAGTCTCAGAGACTAAACAGTGTAACAGTAACAATAAAAACCCAGAGACAGTTATTGGGGTTCAAGTTAAAGATCAGAAAAGCAAAGCAGCCAAGCCACTAGAGAGACCTTACCTCTACCAAGGCTCAGACAAACAAAGGGATGATCCTGCAATGCTCTCCACCAACTTCAGACTCAACACTCTGTAGAGAATCTGTCCCTTCCCCTTTATATTCTTCACTCTGCCCAGCTTTATAGCTCCTGTCTTCACCTCCCTAGTGCTGAAAATAAAGGCATGTGATCCCAAATACTGGGATCACCTTTGTGTGAGTTCTGTTTCTCTTTTAGACAGATTCAACTTGTATAGTCCAGAGTGGCCTTGAACTCACAGAGATCCATCTGCTTCTGTCTCCAGATTTAATCCAATCCTGGGATTAAAGCTGTGTGCCACCATTCCCTGCTTTATGTGGCTGACTAGTATGACTGCTTTGCCCTCTGATTTTCAAGCAAGCTTTATTATTAAAACACAAATAATATACCATTATAAAACAGTATTAAGACTGTGATAGACTATGGGATTTTTGAAAGTAGACTGAATGCATTTTCTGAATTATGATATTGCTACAAACCTAAAGGGGCCAGGGAGTGGAATGTGGTGGCTTAAATAGGAATGATTCCATAGAATCATATATCTGAATGCTCAGTCTCCAGAGAGTAGAACTCTTTGATAGGATTAGAAGGATTAGGAGGTATGGCCTTGTTAGAGGAAGTGTCACTGGGGGTGGGCTTTAAGGTTTCAAAAGTTCTCTCTCTCTACCTCCCTCCCCCCCCCTCTTCAGATTAAGATGTAGCTCTCAGATACTTCTCCAGCACCAAGCCTGCCTACTGCCATACTCCCCACCATGATGATAATGGACCAAGCCTCTGCAACTGTAAACAAGTTTCCCATTAAATGCTTTCTTCCATGAGAGTTGTCTTGGTCATGATGTCTCTTCACAGCAACAGAACAATGACTAAGACAATACCTTTCCAGTTAATGTACTCCTTCCAATGAGCTCCTTCCTTTCCCCACTTCCTGAAAGCCTATTAAATATATCAGTCAATGGATTAATATGTTGATGATGGCAGAATCCTTAGAACCTAATCACTTTCCCACAGCCCCACCTAAGAACACTGCTTGTAGTAAAGACTAGGCAACTTTTGTCATCCTTTGGGAGATACTTCATACCCAAACCAAATCATAACAGATTATTAACATGATTGCTTCAAATATCTTTTACTTAACATGTACATGACATATCAAGTCCCATCATTTAACTGTCAATCTGTGTACTGATATTTAAAATTCCTTCCCTATATCCAGTGTTTAGTCATGTACTAGTTATCATTATTTTTCCGCTCTGACAATCTGGGAGTGTTGAGTTCATAAATTAGAGGGTAGCTTATTCACATGTGATCACATTATTGGTATAACTGTATTTAAGTCTATCATCTATTTGATTTTTTTCTTTGTCCCCTTTACACTTTTGTCTCTTCTTTCCTGTTATATATTTAGCAATTAACTAATTTTTAGTGTTGCAGTTGGACTTGTATTTATAATTCTCCATACTGCTTTTTAGAAATTAGCACATGAGCTTAGACTACCCTAGTCTACAATCAATTCATGTTATACTTATGGATAAAATACAGTTTCACTTATATGCTGACCTTTTCTTGTGCTGTTGTTGCTAAATATTTCAAGAATACATACATTAAAATTTTCTAAAGTGAATTATTTTTATTATCAATTCACTTACATATTTTTTCAAAGACAGCATTTTATAACTTTATCCATATAGATATGACCTGTATAATGATGTTTTGATTAATAACAGACCTCAAGTATGCACTGATCCTAGAAGATTACAATGGACATGCAAAATTAGTATCAACTGTATCAACCATAACATTGTAGTGAAATGTATTACTCATGAGCTTATGATGGTGTTAGATTGCAAACACACTCATTGAGCTCTTAATTATATAAAAGTATAGTGTACACTATTATGTATGGTTCAGACTTGATAATAATAATGAATGACTTTATTACTCATTGAAATATTAACTACACCCTTTGCTGCTATTTTAGAGAGTATATCTTTTGCTTACATACTTTTACAGTTGATTGTAGATGCAGGTTCTTTAGAAGATCTTTAATATCAAAGCCCTGATCCATTATAACAACACAGTTCTAGCTGTACTCCTTCCACTAAAGCAGTGTGTGAAGCTGGAGAAGGTGAGCTCAATGGCCCTGACCCTGTAGGCCTAGGATACTGAGTGTTTGTGTATTACTTTGCTTTTAAACACAAAGAAAGTTTAGCCCAGAAAAGAGTTTATGGCCATACTACCCTGAATGTATTTGATCTTTTAAGACTGGGAAAAAATATTTAAAACACAAAATAATCTTATCAAACAAGGATAAAAAGAAAAAATATTTTGAACTGTTAAATGTGTTTTTAAGATAAATGTTATTACAACAGGATCAAAAACTTGGAAAAGAAGAGGAGGTTCATAGTTTAAAAAGTTATTATAAGCTTTAGTTAGTAAATTTATTACTGAAGAAAGAAAAATATTTGTATGCACACAATGTAGATAAGGGCGCAGTGTCTGTAAAGTCCCCAGTGCTTTATACTCCTATCTAAGGGTTCACATCCACTTCCCAGAGAGTCAGCCACTCACTGACTCACCTAGAAAAATTTCCTGAACACATTTATGGTAAGTGCCCTAAACAGACATGCCACTTTTAATCTTTTATTTATGTATTACCATGTTTTTTCTATGCTTAGCTATGATGAAATGTATCAATATGTACCCGTGTTGCAATTACCTATTAAATTTAATATTGTACTAGGCTCTAAAGTTTGTAGCCTGGACTGAATAGACTATTCCATGTGGGCTATGATGTAGTAGATGATACGATTGGGCTAGTATAAGAAAAGCAGCGATGTTTCCCGTGGTCTAACTGCGCAGAGAACAGTTTCTCAGAACACATCCTGTCATTACAGGAGATAGGACCTCATCTGTGATCTCTGCTGCTCCCCCTGCCTTCCTGGAGATCTGACTTTCTAGCCTATGTTTTCCTTCTTGGAGGAATTTTTAGTATTTAGCTGGCAGAAAGCTTTTAAAAACCAGACATTTCGGATCCTTGCTATAATTTACATCACGTTCTGGTAGTACTAATATTCTCGCACTGATCTGTGGTGACTTTCAGTTTCACTTGATAATAAATTTCCAGAATATATTGTTATCTCTAAGTTGCTGGGGCCCAGATTCCCCATAGACACAATTTGATGGAGGAAAAGTTCATCGCGGTTCATGGTGTTCAGAGATTTCAGCCGCACAGCAGTGGAGAAGGCATGACAGGGTAGCCCCGTCCTTGGGAGGAGAAGCAGTCTCCTCCCAGCACAGTGGACCAGGATGTAGATCCTGGGCTTATTCAAAAGTCCATCATCCCTAAGGATCCTCATGCAGCCAGGCTCCAGTCTTCCATCTTGCTCTTTCCCTGGGCTGGAGCAGAAGCATTTAAAATATGAGCCAATGGGGGACATTTCAAAACATAGCAAAGTTAGTTTGGGTTTTATTTTAACATCATTCAGTTGGGCTCTGACTTCTACTTCCTTTGAGGTTATTACTCTCTTGTCCCTTGTGCTCAGGTATTTGCTTTCTTCTTCCTCAAATTCTTTTCATTCATGCTTGGCTAGCAGTCATTTTTCTGGTGATGTGCTCAGTTGCAGCCATTCTCATTTTTATCCTTGGGGTTTACTGAGCATCCTTGATCTAGGGGCTGTGAGATTTACTTTTTGTTTATTTAAAAAATTACTGAGCAATTATTAAAAATTCTCCTCTATTCTTTCCTCTTTGAAAAATCAATTTGCATGTATGGAAGGCTGCTTAATATTGACCCACATGTTACTTTGACTACTCATTTCTATCCATATCTGTTTCCTCTGTATTTCAATTTGAATGATCTGCCTTCAAGCTCATTAATTTTTTATTCATTTGAAATGTGTTTTTAAGCCCATCTGGTAACTTTCTAAAAGTTACCAGACAGTGTATTTTTCTGCTGCAGGTTTCCATTGGTTTCATTTCAGTCTTATGTCTCCCCTAAACTTGTGCGTGTTTGTGTGTTCACATGTGTGTGTCACACACATGATATTTTCCTTTAGAATCTTTAACTTAAATATGATAAATATTATGAAATCCTAAACCATACTATCTCTAATAAATTTTTCTTCCTACTTTGTATCTTTCCATTTTTGTACATCTAGCAGTTTTTAATTGTATATTGGATGCTGTATCCACATTGCAGAGAATGTAAAGATTATAACCTGCTTTTGTGACACTCTTCCAGAGTGTCATATTTTATCCAAGCAAACAATCAAGTGACTGAGAAATTACTATCAACTTTTAGAAGTTTGACTTTATGCTAAACTGGATCAATTTTCATTTTCTCAGTTTCCAGGAAAACTAATTTTTACAAGCCCTTTATTCTTGAGAACTCTTTGCCATTTTGGTAGGAATTCTAAAGTCTCTTATCAATGACTCAGACTTCTAATTCTAACTCCCCTCAGCCTTTCAGCCTTGTAGAGGCCTTTCTTAGTTAGGGTTTCTATTGCTGTGAAGAGACACCATGACCACAGCAACTCTTATAAGGAAAATATTTTATTGTGGTGGCTTCCTTACAGTTCAGAGGTTTAGTCCATTATCATTATGGTGGAAAGCAAGGCAGCATGAAGCAGACATAGTGATAGAAAAGGAGCTGAGAGCTTACAATTTGACTCACAGGCAACAGGAAGTGGTCTGAGACATCGGGTGGAGCTTGAGCATGTATGAGACCTCCAAGTCTACCCCTTCAGAGACACACTTCATCCAAGAAGGCCACGCCTACTCCCACAAGGCCACACCTTCCATTAGTGCCACTCCCTTTGGGGACCATTTTCTTTCAAAGTACCACAAGGCCATTTCCCCCATAGGATCTTAGGAATCTTATTCATGCATCTACTGTTCCCAAATGAATTAAGCAACTTCATGTTTTTGAAAGAAAAATTCTGGGGGTCTTATCTACATAAAGAATGTTTGCTTTAAAAAGAACTCAAATACATAAAGTAGAGAATGACCTTACAAATGTGGACAAGTATGCCAGATGTGTTGGATGAGCAAGCTTAGAGTCTCATGTATAACATAAGAACTGAAGTTAATTAATTTGTATTGTACAATAGATATATGTTTAGTGGTTTTTAGCTGCTCTTGTCACTAAAATGTGTGCAAGACATGTGTGAGATGACAAGTATTCTAATTATTTTCTATAGTGAATATTTTGCTGTCTATATGTATCTTACAGCATATTGTTATAAGCCACAAGTATTCCTGATGTGGTGATTTGAATATAGTTCCCATAGGCTCATATGCTTGAATGCTTTGTCCTCAGTTGGCGGAACTATTTGGGAAGGATTAGAAGGTCTGGCCTTGTTGGAGAAGGTGTGTTACTGGGGTTGGACTTTGAGTTTTCAAAAACCCAGGCTATTTTCAGTGAGCTCCCTCTACTTCCTGTTTGTGAATAAAGTTAAGCTCTCACCTATTGTTCCAGCCAGCACCTGTCTGTCTGCTGCCATGCTTCCTACCATCAGGGTCATAGACTCCCAAGTGATATAAGTCCACATTAATTCTATAAGTTGCTTTGGTCATAATGTTTTCCCACATCACTAGATAAACACCCAACACTGATCTGGGACAGCACTATCTTTTAAAACAGAAGTCAATTAAGGATTTGAAAAAAAATTGATATACAAAATTCAGCACTCTGTATCAGTGGAATTGTTCCCTCATTTCATAAACACAACTCCCTCAGTTTCTAGTGTCTCTGTCTGTCCACCCATTCTTCCGTATTTCTTCAGTTCAAACAGACTGTGGGGGTTCTGCTTGAGTCCTTATACTCTGTGCTGCACAAAGACCTGAGACTCTCTTCTGAGATTAAATTTGTTTTTTCAGTATTCAGGGTCAGATACCCCCGTCTCTGCCTACTGCTGATGACTGTCCAGTCCCACCTACTGTTTGTTTTGTTTTGTTCTTAAGTCCCATCTAGGATCACTGTTATCTGCATGCGTACAACTCCAGTAAAACCTACTCTTCACTGGTGGGAACTGGGGTTCTCTGAAATGTGTGTTTGACATCCATTATCCTGGGTCCTCTAGAGCAGCAGTCTTTAACCTCTAGGTTGTGCTCCTTCAGAGGTTGAAAGATTGCTGTGGGACTATGGTTTGTACCCTGTCAATTGTATTGTAATAAAATGCTGAATGGCCAATAGCCAGGCATGAAGTATAGGTGGGACAACCAGGCAGGAAGTAGAGGCAGAACAATGAGAACAGGAGAATTCTGGGAAGAGGATTCTGCAGTTGGCAGTTGTGATCCAGACACAGAGCAAGCAAGATGTCACTGCCTCGCCGAAAAAGATACTGAGCCATGTGGCTAACGTGGATAAGAATGATGGGCTAATATAAGTTAAAGGAGTTAATAAGAAGCCTGAGCTAATGGGCCAATCAGTTTATAACTAATATAGACCTCTGTGTGATTTTGGGGGGGCTACATGGCTGTAGGACCTGGTGTGACAGAAAACCTCAGTCAACAAAAGACCCTTTCACAGGGTTGCTTAAGACCATCAGAAAACATAGATATTTACATTAAAAGTCATAACAGTATCAAAATTACAGTTATGAAGTAACAGATAAAATAATTTTGTGGTTGGGGCCACCACAACATGAGGTACTGCATTAAAGGGCCGCAGTCATAGGAAGGTTGAGAATCACTGTGTTATCGCATTTTTCAACAGGTGCCATTTTCTGCCACTCATTTGGAGATTATTACCTCATGGTGTTTGAATCCCCTCCATGCTCCCTGTTACTTTCAGACCAATGGTTTTGTTCAACAAGCAATCAATACTACAGTTCACGTTTTCTATTGCTATTTTAGAGGGAATATATTTTAGAATAAAATTCAGAGTGTGTGTCTGAAACAGAGTTCCAGAAAACCCAATACAAATGTCTTTGGCTACAACCGGCCCTTTTCAGGACTTAACATTTGCAGTTTTAAGTTTACACTTTTGTTTCATCTCACAGAGAAGAATGAAGGAACAGCAAGTCCAAATCTCACAGGACTTTGGAGGAGAATAAACAATTTGTCATCCCCACAGTGGAAGAAAGGCAATAGATTTCTGTCTTCAGTCTGAACTGGGCCCCAATGGGGAAAAGAATCTCCACAGAAGCTGAAGTGTGCATTGTAGTAACAGGGTCGACTGGGCTGCGTCCCCAGCACCCGGCCGCCCACATGGCTCTAGCTTATGCCCGAAATAATTACACAGAAACGGTATTCATTTAAACACTGCCTGGCCCGTTATCTGTAGCCTCTTATTGGCTAGCTCTTACATATCGATCTAACCCATTTCTAGTATCCCTGTAACACCATGAGGTGCGCTTACCAGGGAGGATCTTAACCTGCGTCTGGCTGGCTTGGGAGAATCATGGCGACTCTCTGACTCAGCTTCTTTCTCCCCCAATCCTGTTCTGTTTACTCCACCCACCTAAGGGTTGGCCTATCAAATGGGCCTAGGCAGTTTCTTTATTAGTTAACCAATGAAAGCAACAGATAAGATATAAGACCCACCTCCATCAGTGCATGGCTCCAATCACACACCTTCCTGTAGTCTCTTTCATGGTCGTAGAGGAGTGCAAGGCTTGACTAGGCTGGGAAGTTCATGCTGCCACTCTTAGCTGTTCTATGACTGGGGCATCATCTGAGAAAAGACTGATCTGGTCTAGGACTTAGGCTGAGGTAGAATGAAACTGTACTAAAAGAGATGACAGAGTTGATAGTTCATGAGCTCTGACCTAGGTCCCTTACATGTATGTCATCCTTCTCAAATCTTGTTTTCTCTGACCTGAAAAATACAGAGACTATTTTACAAGGTCTTTTAGAGAGTGGAATTGAAGAATGAATGTGAAAGCACTTTGAAAATTATTCAGTATTAAGTATACATTTTTTGTGACATCTTCCCCATACTGAAATCTACTTTGTAGGCTGGTCAGGGACAATCAGGTTGACCTTTTATGGAGATGACTTGAGGGTATTGGTGTGGGAGGTCCTTCTGTCTATGTGTTGCTTTTATTGGTTAATGAATAAAGAAACTGCTTTGGACCTATAGTAGGGCAGAACTTAGTTAGTTGGGGAAGATGGACCTGAATGCTGGGAGGAAGAAGGGTGGAGTCAGAGAGACGCCATGGAGCCACCGCCAGAGTCAGACATGCCAAAACTTTGCCGGTAAGCCACTGCCATGTGGTAATACACAGATTAATAGAGAGTGATTAAATTAAAATGTAAGAGCTAGCCAATAAGAAGTTAGGCCAAGCCGTGTTTTAAATAATATGGTTTCTGTGTGATTATTTTGAGTCTAAGCTAGCCGGGTGCCTGGGAACCAAACAAGCACCTCCTTCCATCAGGGTATGATGGGTTCCTGCTATTATTGCTCTGACTATATCCCAGAAGTTCAGACACTTCAAGTGTGACTCCTGGTGTAACAGTAAGAGAGGTAGCAGACTTTAAGAGGTCGGGCCCATGGAACGACACCAGTTTTGGAGATACTCAGGTGCTTATGGGAGCAGGTTAGTAGAATGGGGAGTTTTGAAGCAGTGCCACCTTGATGTTCTTATCATTTTCTGCAAGTAGCAATGTCCTTTTCTGCTTCTTTACAGTATTGTGATCTAGCCCCAGGGACCCCTCAGCAGACCTTATAATCATGTTTGGATTTTCCAGTCTCCATAATCAGAAGTCAAATAAAACTTATTTTTTTTTGTAAAGTTCCCAGATTCGGGTGTTTTGTAACTGAAACAAAAAATTAATTAAATACCCATGTTGGATAAGCAAGGTTATCAGCACCTTGACGAATGACACTAGTTCATTTGGATAACAGACTTCTGATTAGGTTGGTTTGTACCATTTCTGTAATGATGGGTTTAGTTTTCCCCATGAGTTATGTGCATTCTCTTATATCTAGCTCACTTGCTCTGCCTTTGCTGCCGGACCTTCTGCTGACTTGAGCAGAAACACAACCACTGTTCTGGTCTGAAGGCTGTCAGTTCTTTCCAGCACATTGCTGCTTCTTGTGGAATTGTCACAGAAAATCCATGACTAAGTTCCCCATGGTCACCAAACTCTCCCATTGAAAAACACGATGTGTACCCACACACAGCATGGGTCTGTGGAAGAGTCTATCAGCCCATGGCTGCTTAAATGATGGTCTGGCTCTTGGAAGTCTTTTATAAAATACTGTTTAAAATAAACTCTGCTCATCCCCCTCCCATGTGTGTTGATTTTGGTCAAATTTTCTGTCTTTTGTATTGAATTGTATCTGTTGGGTAGAAAACCAAATTGGGGGTGGGGGTGGGGAAATTGCCCGCTATACATTTTAGCTAATGCAGTGACTAATAGAACCAGTCAGCTTGGACCTTTTCTGTTTCCAAGGTAAAATAAATCATTAGTCAAGATTTACATATGCTTTAGTTCTTGCCTTTAATATATATATATATGTGTGTGTGTGTGTGTGTGTGTGTGTGTGTGTGTGTATGTATGTATGTATACATACTTTGTTTTTCTTTTAAAAAAAATAGAGAGTTTAACTTCTTTCCTCCCCATCCTCAGCTGACTTCTCCCGGTACTGTTGGTCTAAGAGAGATTACCCTAAGAAAAGGACCCCATTTTCCCAAGAATTAGGGACACTGAACATAATCCTGTCAAGTAGAAAGCAGGTAGCAGGGATATACTCGGTTGTATTAGAATGGCTTTACAGACAATCACTTGTCCATTCTAAGAATGCATGAGCTGTCAAAGTAGGCAAAAGAAATCTGTATAATGTTTAAATGTTGATTGCTGCAGAGTTCTCTGAAACTAGTGGCTCTAATTCAGATCATCCCACTTCTTAGATGTGTTACCTCAGGAAAGTCCCAAAGGGTCCTAAGCCCTGGTTTTTAACCTGTTTATTAAACAACAGGGCTCATCTCAGTTATGCTTTAGAGTCAGTTTTACATGATTTCTTTTCTGTGAAATGTGAATCATAAGAAATATCTGACCCTAGTCTGTCCAATTGAGCTGCAAGGACAACATTATTTAGATAACCAATGAAAGGGAAGTGCCTACTCTTTGTGAGGTTGCCAAGACAAACTGAAATTTGCCGTTGAGGGATGGGGTATATCCATCTTGATTGATATTTTAAAATATTAGCATAAATTTTCATTTCAAGTACACAATAACTCTACATAAGAGCAGTGCAAATTTTAGCAGTGATGTCAATAGGAAGTGGGGAATGGAAAATCTAGCAATTATAGGACAGTCATAATATAAATGTTAATGTACTTTTCCATGCTGCTTATGAGAAATTAGCATGTGGCTAAGACAACTGTGTTGTCTCACTTTGAAATGGGAAAGCTTGCTTTGCTTGCTTGTTCACTGGTTGGTTTGCTTTGAGGTACTGGGAGAATGGTTCTCCAGGCCTTGTGTTCATGGGGCAAGTGGTCTACCACTAAGTCAGGCCCCAGTCTTCTGTCTAGCTCTTACTTCTCAGATGAGCATGATTCCAATGGAAGTTAATACTCACTTCCCTCCACAGCCCTAGCAAAAACCTTTTATTACAGTTACTACATCATCTTAATGAATGCAAATTTGAAGCCATGCCCAAAGCTTTTATAGGTAGTGTTTTGTGGTCATTGAGTTCTAAATATTTTATAAGTTCCATTATCACTTATTCTCTGATTCATAAACATTAATGAGATTATTTTTAGGCTCTGAACATAAGGAGTTTTCCTGGCCCTTTGGTTGTTGTCAGTGTCTAATATTGTATTGTGGAAGAAAAAGGAAGTTTGTGTTATCTGTTCTTTGCTATTCAGATTACTGCTTTAGTTTGCTTTGTGGTCAGTGTCTATTTGAAAAGAATGAATTCTCTATTTATATAATATGGGCTTGTCTTCCGTATAGATTTGCTTTAATCTGAATTGTGTCACTCAAAATATCTACTTTTTATGTATTGCTACTTGATCTGTTTCTGAATGGAAGATACAAAACTACCTTCCATTTAGTTCACTGGGTCCCATTCACTGACCACATCAGGAGCCTGATCTGTTAAAGCCGTTTGGGTTTCGTGTTGCTAGTGCCTCTGACAACTGCCCTTCATCATTCTGCCATGCTTCTCTTCACTTCTCCAGGCTTTTTCCACCTCTAAACTTCACCATGTTACTTTTTCTCCCACAGCAGCATGCAGATGGGTTTATTGTCTACACCCGAGAATCTCTACTTTGAGTAAGTTAATCTGCTCACACTTACTAAGACCACTGATGCATAGTTTCAATCTCTGTTCAGTGCCTTTTCTTATCTCATTTTTTTCTACTTCTGCTCCTTATTAGGTTGATATAGTATTCTCTAGTCCTTTCTTGTTGAAGGAGCTCGGGGCGCGCTTTCCGCCGCCCAGCTCCCGGCCACCGGCTAGCTTTACCCAAAATAATTACACAGAAACTCTATGCTTTTAAACACTGCCTGGCCTGTTTCTGTAGCCTCTTATTGGCTAACTCTCACATCTTGATTAATCCATTTCTAATAATGTGTGTAGCACCACGAGGTGGTGGCTTACTGGGAAGATTCTAACATGCGTCCATCTCGGAGAGAGGAGCCATGGCATCTGCCTCACTGCCTTCTTCCTCCCAGCATTCTGTTCTGTCTACTCCACCTATCTATCTCCTGCCCTATCAAAAAGCCAAAGCAGTTTTTATAAACCAATGAAAGTAACACAGAAACAGAAGACCCACCTACATCACTTTCTTTTCCACATGTGTTTTTCCCTCACTTCTAAGCTTTGAAATACATTCCTGCTTATAGTCCAGAGTGAAGCAGGTCTCTGTCTTCATCCTAAATGCTATAATTTGTACTTTCTAATTTCCATTTTACCCACTCTCTGTGGCCATGCTATTGTCTTCTAGCATTTCAATTTTACATTTGGAAATCCCTTAGTCATAATTTTTAAAAACATACTTCTTAAGTTAACAAACGTGTTTAAAAATTTTTGGCTCATGGTTCTCCCTTGATCTCTGTTTCTTTGGGATTAAAACTCTGATTTCCTAAAGCATATCTGTTTTCCATTGCTGTGAAACTATGAAAACTTATAGATGAAAACACTAGATTGGGAACTGGCATAGAGATCCATGGTAGAGCATTGAAGCAGGCAGACAAGCATAGGGCTAGAGCAGTATCTGAGAGATAACATCCCTATGCACAAACACGAAGCAAAGAGAACTATCAAGAAATGATGCAGGCTTTTAAGCCCAATAACTCACCTCCACTGACACATTTCCTCTAAGAAGACCACATAATTCCTATCCTTCCCAAATAGTTCCCACAACTGTAGTACAAATAATCAAATATATTAGTCTATATGGGACATTTTCATTCAAATCACCACAATCTTTAATGAGTTCTTTTGGTAAGGACCCAAACTTGATGATGAACTGTTCTGATCTTTATTTCTCTGAAAATGCCTCTTTATTTCACATTTAAATAATCAAGAACAATATATTATTCTATATTTTTAAAGATATCACTAATTCAGGCATCATGTCGCTATAGTGAGACTACTGTATATTTAATTTGGTATTTCCTATCTCAATAACTGTATATTATTGTATCCATGGTTATATTCCTTTACTCAGCATATCCCTACAGCAGTATTTTTTAAAAGAGTGAGTTTGACAGACTCCCATGAGAATCTGATAGCAGAAGTCAACCCCACAGTCCAGGCATATGAGATGGGAAGAACCAGAAAACCCTTGAAGTCTACCTGCAAATATAATTAAGAATCTTCACCTAAAACAGTAAAAGTCAACTTAATCAATGAATGAGTTGAAATCTGGGTAGGTGAGGCAGTAGATCCTGAGGCATGATAGCAATGTCACCTGACCTCCTGCCTGGCATTCCTCGACATGACTGAGGAGGACCCTTTCTTTTTTTTATTTTTATTTATTTATTTATTTTTTATTAATTTTTTATTGAGAAAAAAAAAACGTTTCCCCCTCCTCCCCGCCTCCCATTTCCCTCCCCCGCCTTCCACCCTTCTCCCCCTCCCCCCACTCCTCTCCCCCTCCCTCTCCAGTCCAAGGGGCAGTCAGGGTTCCCTGCCCTGTGGAAAGTCCAAGGTGCACCCCCCTCCGTCCATGTCTAGGAAGGTGAACATCCAAACTGGCTAGGCTCCCACAAAGCCAGAACTTGAAGTAGGATCAAAACCCAGGGCCATTGTCCTTGGCTTCTCATCAGCCCGCATTGTTCGCCATGAACAGAGAGTCCGGTTTTATCCCATGCTTCTTCCGTCTCATTCCATCTGGCCTTAGTGAGCTCCCAATAGATCAGCCACACTGTCTCAGTGGTTGGGTGCACCCCTCGTGGTCCTGACTTCCTTGCTCATGTTCTCCTTCCTTCCGCTCCTCAATGGGAACTTGGGAGCTCAGTCCAGAGCTCCAGTGTGGGTCTCTGTGACTATCTCCATCCATCCCCAGATTAAGGTTCTATGGTGATATGCAAGATATTCGTCAGCATTGCTATAGGATAGGGTCATTTCAGGTTCCCTATCCTCAGCTGCCCAAGGAACTAACTGGGGACCTCGCCTTGGGCTCCTGGGAGCCACTCTAGGTTCAAGACTCTTGCCAACCCTAAGGTGGCTCCCTTAACTAAGAATTGTGCTTCCGTGCTCCCCTATCCAACCTTCCTTTATCCCAATCATCCTGTTTCCCCAAGTTTCCCAATCATCCTGTTTCCCCAAGTTTCCCTCATCCTCCCCTTCTCACTTTTCTCTCCCCATCCACCGATAATCCCATCCCACCCCACCCCCAAGATCCCAAATTTTCTACCTGGCAAAATGGGCACAGGAGGACCCTTTCTTAATCTGCTAACGTAAGTGTAGCTCATGTAAGAAAATTGTTATTTACTTCTTAGAGATGTGTTTCTATTTAAAGGGACTGCTTGCTTGTTAGAAACAGTTTCATCAAGAAGCCAAAAAACTAATCATTGTTTGTCTTTCAAGAATTCTAAATATTTTCTCTCCTTCCTTCCTCCCTCTCTTCCTCTCTCCCTCTCTCCCTTCTTTCTTTCCTTCCCCCTCCCTTCCTTTCTCCCTTCCTTCTTCTCTCCCTCCCTCTCTGCCTCCCTCCCTTCCTCTCTCCCTCCCTCCCTCTCTTCCTTTATTCCTCTCTCCCTCTCTCTCTCTCTCTCTCTCTCTCTCTCTCTTCCTCTCTTCCTCTCTTCTTCTTCTTCTTCTTCTTCTTCTTCTTCTTCTTCTTCTTCTTC
>JABTXL010002442.1:552482-595110 GCA_025134845.1 Neodon shergylaensis
TCTTCTTCTTCTTCTTCTTCTTCTTCTTCTTCTTCTTCTTCTTCTTCCTCTTCCCCTACTGCTCCTGGCCATCTTAGAAAGCTCAAGCCATGAAGGAATCTGTGTGATTTTTCTATTGTCTTATTTACCTCCCATCCATCACTTTCCTTCATCCATCATCCTCCCCTGACCCACTTTCCTAATGAAAGACTCATCCCCTAATACTATCACTTTGAATATTAGCATTTTTCATGTTATTTAGTTATTTAGTGTATGGGGTGAAGGTGCTCACTCCATGATGCATGTGTGGAAGTCGGAGGACAACTTGTGGGTGTTGATGATCTCCTTCTACCATGCATAGTCTGGAGACTAAACTCAGGTCGTCCTACTTGTTAGCAAATCCTTTTTACCATTTGAGCCATCTCACCAGCCTGGATGTTAGAATTTTGGTGTATGGAATTTAGAGAACACAGCATTTAATTTATGATACCTTAATCTCAGAAGTACTCATCATCAATGTTAGGTATTTGTAACACTCTAGCAAGGCAGCCATGTATTGAGAAAAGAGGCAAACCCAAGCCTCCAGAGTGGTCCTTCAGACCCAGGTGGTACTTCGGCATGCTCCATGTAGACAGATGAGAAACCAGAGAGTGGGGCAGGGTGGTTTTCCAGTAGGCAAGTTGTGTGCAGAATACCTCAGATGCGATCCTAATTCACCAGGTTACCTTCTCATATGATCTTTTTTTCACTGGGCCTTGGTTTTAGACTCTTTTCCTTTAGTACAACGGCTCCTGCTTTTCTCATCCTGCAATGCCCTCTAAATTTAGCATGCATCAGGCACCATGCTTCAAACTTTCATCCCCCCTTTTTTCCTAGCACTGACAGGAGTACAAATTAGTGCAACCTTTCATGAAAAGTGTTTGACAATATCTAATAAAGTGGTCACACACAGCACTCTTAGGCATAGACATATATTCACGAAGAAACACAAATATCATCATCCATAATATTGCTAAAGCAGACAATATTTAAAAACCTCTCAATAGTAAAATGATAAGCAATATGTACTTGGCTCATACAATGGGATATCATATTATCAGTGATAGTGAGCAAATTGCAGTAGAATGAAATTTACAAACATAATCAAAGACAGCAGAGGCACAAAAAACCATACACACTATGATGCTTTCAGACTCAGTACAACAGAGGCCAAGTTAGTCTCTGGATAGAAATGAAGATCATATCTCTCTTTAGATAGAGTAGAAGTTGGAGGGGAGACAAGGGAATATTTTGAGGTTCTGATAATATTCTATTTCTTACTCCACTTATTGCCTGAGGGAGTTCAGTTTGTGACTGTCCAATTACATGCTTATTTCTCTGTATGTACATTATATAGATAACAGAGTAAAAATTTATCTCTGCCATAAGTTAATCTAAATATAACCACCTAAGGACTTACATATGCCATACAAATGTTCATAGATTTAAAGATTGTAATACATTGCCTTAAAAAAAATTATCAAAGTAAGTCACTGCTCTTATCTACCAGCTGGTGCCAGAGCTGTGTCTTTAACTCCTTCATTTCATGGGATATTATGTTAATGCCCTCCTCCAAACTATGCCAAGATCAGTAAAGAAATTATGTAAATACAGTAGCCAGCCCTGATGAAACAGCAATTATATATCTTAGCAGCTGTGTGCTTCTGTTCATGTTAGATAATTAGCTAGAAAATTGTTTGTATAATTATTTTATGGAGCATTTGGTGACTTAACCATTTACCTCTGAAGGCTTATCCAAAAGTCATTAAACCACTGGAAGTGGCAGAGATCAGGCTCTATGCAGTTTCAGCAAACTTAATAAATCCCAAATGGCCTCGGAATTCCACAGCTCTCCTCTGCATGGCCAGTCATTGCAGTTGGCAGGTCAGAACCGGCTTTTGCTTTTTAAAATTTTATTATTTTCTCTCCAAAGAACACATGTGTCGACTCTTTTAAAATGATATAAAACTGAAATGAATTCTTGGGCTTGCCACTGCTCTTTCTGATTAGCTGAGCACACACTCAAATCACTGCTGCGGTTATTAAATCCATGTGCTGTGTTCCATGCTTGAGACAGAACATACTGAGAAAGAGACACGGAGAGAAGTTACAAAGGGTCAGGGACAATAGGGAAATAGGTCTTCAACTTGAAAATTAGCTATCTCCATCCAATACAATCACACATGTTAACATCTGAGAGGTTTTCCTACACACTCTGAGTGCCATAACGATGTAGTTGATGATACGAAGTTCCAGTCATGTTGTCCACAATGTCGGGAGGGGAATGAAATGGCTAGATCTGTTGAAGAACTCACCTCTGCGAACCTGGCAAGAGATCTGTGGGGACTCTTAGTTGATAATGGCATAGGGCCTGGGTTCTGACTACTTGCATTCAGGTTCTAACTTGGCCCCTGTCAGAATCTGCTTCTGAAGCAGGAAAGTTTGATGTGGGAGTGTTATATATCAATCTGTTGATTTCATTGGTTAAGTAATAAAGGAACTGCTTGGCCCTCATAGGTTAAAACATAGGTGGGAGGAATAAACAGAATAGCATACTGGGAGGAAGAGGAAGTGAGCTCAGACTCGACAGCTCTGCCCTCTGGAGCAGAGAAGCCATCCTCTGCTCTCCTGGAGAGACGCCATAGCTCCTCTCGGAGACACACGATGAAGCTCCGACCTAGGATGGACATAGGCTAGAAACTTCCCGGTAAGTGCACCTTTGGGTGCTACACAGAATATAGGAAATGGGCTAGTCCAGGTGCGAGAGTTAGCCGAGAAGAGGCTAGATAGAAATGGGCCAAGCAGTATTTAAATGAATACAATTTGTGTGTTGTTATTTCGGGGCATAAGCTAGCCGAGCAGGCGGCTGGGGTGCTGGGGACACAGCCCCGGCCGCTTCTTATTACAACAATTGGCGCCCAGACGTGTGGACAACTGAATCCACAGAAAGCCTGAAAAAGCTTGGGAAAGAGTAAAGCGTGTTTTCTTGGTAGCAGCGATTTCTCGGGTCTGCTCTGCTTGCTAGAACCAAGCAAGCGCTTTCATTAAGAGAGGCTTCCTGACTCAGCTTCAGCTGCAAAACCCTGCAGCTCATTAAGAGGTCCTGCCACGAAACACTTAAACGATGTTGACGAAAAGCTGAAAGCATGCTTTTCGGTTTTCAGCCGTAGCAGGAAAAAAGCTGCGCCGTTTAAAAATGCCGCCTTTCTGGGCTGTCCTGCCAGGGCAAACTCTGACTCTTTTACGCAGGCGGTTAGTGCAGTTTGCAAGCACAGGCTGCTGAAGCTCGCTTGCTGGCAGGGACCTTGAAATGCCATAGAGTTGTGGCAGTAAAAATGGCTACAGCCAGTACCTCAGCCATGAGGCTGGAAAGCTAAGGAATGAGCTAGATCCAGCCATCAAAGCCACGGCTTTAGTCCTACTGATATTGCTTGGTAATTTAAAGGCTCGTGTGGTCAGAAAAAGAGAGATATACAGTAAAGAGAGATTCAAAGACAAAGAAAATTTCTAAATGGTTTACAGTGTGTTAAAAATATATGCAAGCTAAAAGTTAAAAGTTCTTAAAAGTAAAAAAAAGGAAGAAAGTAATTGGATGTGGTAGTACACACCTTTAATCCCAACACTTGGGAGGCAGAGGGAGATTGACCTCTGTGACTTCAAGGTATGGTAGCATACACCTTTAATCCCAATGCCTGGGAGGCAGAGACAGGTGGATCTCTGAGAGTTCAAGGATAACCTGGTCTACAGAGTTATTCCAGGACAAAGATACAGAGAATATAAAATAAAAGTAAAAATAAACGAAATAGAGGTTAAAATAAAGCTGCACAAAGATGGAAAATACACAGAGAATCTTGACACTGTATGCTATTATGCTCTCTTTAAATTGTTTAAATGCTGAGGAAGGAGCAACATCTGCTAAAAGATATTTGTTTATAAATGCTGCAGAACTAATCCAACATAGATATTATCAAAATGCCTTGACTTTGAAATTTGGATCTAAGGACATGATACTTTGGAAAGGAGTTTCTTTTGTTTTCACAGAGGATGAGACCCTATGGATTTCTTCTATTCCGATTTGGTATGATAGACCTTGCCCTCCTGAAAGGTTGCTGTGAACACCCTCAAAAAAAATTTACTTCACTCAACTGCCAACTGAGATGAACCTGGCACACAGGTTACCCCATGAAAGATATGATTAACAGCGCCCCCATTCAGCAGGAAGCAGTTTGGAGAGAAAAAACTGCGCCCATGTTCCCAAATATGGTTTATGAACATTCTTTTACATTTAAAGGGGAATATGATATAGGTATAAATAATTTACATTGATACGGATTTTGCGTTAGTGATTTAAATTTAAGGTCAATTTTGTTATATGTATATGTGTTTCTGATCTTGATTGAGGTATTGTGATTGTGTAGTTCATTTAAAAATGTAATGTATATAGGTTGTTAATGGATAATCATTTATAATAGTCAAGTTTATAGTTATGTTAGATTTTCTAGATATATAGATATATATTTCAGTTAGATAGGCATTCTTCATATCTTTCAAAGACTATGGAATATGCTATTTAATGTTTTAATAACTTGGGACTTTTCATGACAATGAGACACTCTGCTCCTGGCAGCACCAATCTACTTCAAGAGGAAGATGGGCATCGAAGAAGATCCTTATGGAGTTTGATAGCCATTTGGGCAAGAAACTGCTCTTGCCTGGACTATTGCATAAACTGGACACAGTGAACCCACAGAGAGAGGACTACTGAACTTGCCTAAAGGTGAGATGATCTTTCAGGGTTCCTGATTCATGAAGGAGTCTGCGAGACATTCTGCAGAACACAGCAGATAGTGACTGACTGCCTTTGATATTCCCTGCTTCATGGAAATGTCTCTGGATACCATGGGCCTGTAGGCCAAAGATGGATGCCCCAACGGTACAGAGGAACTTTGGGTGACTGTCCAGGCAGCGAGATGTCTCTGTCATTTCTAGAGTTTTGGACTTCCTGTTTACTTAGGTATTATTATATCCTTCTGGAGTCTTTGATAGAGTTGAAGAATAAATAGTTATAGTTTTCCTTAATGATGATAAGAGATAAAATAGATATAAATATTGTAACTGTAATTCTTACTTGATAACTGTTTTGTTATATGTAATTTTGCTATGTTAAAGTTAAAGCCTTTCCTTTTTGTTTAAACAGAAAAAGGGGAAGTGATGTGGGAGTGTTATATATCAATCTGTTGATTTCATTGGTTAAGTAATAAAGGAACTGCTTGGCCCTCATAGGTTAAAACATAGGTGGGAGGAATAAACAGAATAGCATACTGGGAGGAAGAGGAAGTGAGCTCAGACTCGACAGCTCTGCCCTCTGGAGCAGAGAAGCCATGCTCTGCTCTCCCGGAGAGACGCCATAGCTCCTCTCGGAGACACACGATGAAGCTCCGACCTAGGATGGACATAGGCTAGAAACTTCCCGGTAAGCACACCTTTGGGTGCTACACAGAATATAGGAAATGGGCTAGTCCAGGTGCGAGAGTTAGCCAAGAAGAGGCTAGATAGAAATGGGCCAAGCAGTATTTAAATGAATACAATTTGTGTGTTGTTATTTCGGGGCATAAGCTAGCAGAGCAGGCGGCTGGGGTGCTGGGGACGCAGCCCCGGCTGCTTCTTATTACAACAAAAGTTGAAGCCCTGAGAGCAATGTTTAGAGCCAAGACTAGAAACACCCTGCACCTACCCTTGGCCTCTGCTCTGCCTTCTGAGCTCTATGACCTTCGGGCTTCTTGTCATGTAAGCTCTGTGAACTTATCAGACCCGTCTCCTCAGAGGGTGAGAATCTGCCTTCTGTTTCTTTTGCTGTAATAAACCACCTTGTACTAGGTAACTTAAAATAATAGAAATGTCTTTTCTCAGAGTTCTAGAAATGGAAAAATCTGGTATCAAAGCCCACCTTCCATGGCTGATGAGGGTCTTCTTGTTGAGTCCTCAATGGGGGGGGGGGGGAGAGATAGAGGGTATGGTTTTGCTCCCAGAAGCCCATGTATATGGAAATAATCCCTCCAGGTTTGACCCCCTCCTAAAGATTCTGCATCTCCACACTATCACAAGACTGAGTAGGTTTTAGTATGTTCAGTTTGGCCATTATGACTAAGAGAGCATTAGATTAATTTTGTAAATATGAGAAGCTCTTAGGACTGCCTGGACCAGAAGGGCACCTTATAGATACTGCTATTTTTACATTTAACTGTTGCTTGGAAGCATAAATAGAATTGTGTGTCTAAATGTGTGATTTAAATTGTAAATTCTTAAAAAGATGATTCATAACATCCTGCAGTTTCCTAAGGACAACCCAACCATGATTCTCCAGGGAAAAGAGAGGAGAAATTAAAAAATCGAATTTACCAAGAACAATATAAGGTTAGTGCTCCCTCGGGAAGAAAATCCAACCACCATCAATTAATTAAGTCTTTCCAGAGAGACCATTGTAGGCAGAGCTCAGCGGGAAGATCGCGAATGAATAGTTAAGCCCAGGAAAAGAACAAAAGATGGGCGGCTATTGCTCAAGAGACACATGGAGCCATCCTTTAAAAACCTCCCTAGAGAGTCACGGCTAATGCAGTTGGGCTTCTTTTTAGCGATGAAGATGTAAAATTGATTGCGATGGTGATTACATTAATTCAAATGCATTAATTCCATCAAATCACATATTTTTAACTGAGTGAATATCACTGTGTGTGATATAGAGCTCACTGGAGTTTTATTTTTAACTGCCCCTCATGCTTCAATTTGTGTTACATATTTCTTTTTAAATATTTATAAGTAGGAGAGGAAAAGAGAATGCAGTTGGCATCTCTGGAGTAGACTGAGGCTTCTGCTCCCAAGACTGATGTCAATGGCTTTCTAAGAGATGGCTGGGTCCTGCAGAGATGCCCAAAACCCTCAGGGGACCCTGGACAAGTGGGAAAAGAAAGACAGTCTCTTTCCTCTTTGCTATTTGTTTATAAAGAAAAGCAGAAGAGACTGAAAATCAATGTCCTACCTGAAGTGTGTCCCCAACTCTGGTAGTCAGATTCCCAGGGACTTTCTCACAGGAGGCAGCTTGGGACATGAGAGCAGGGAGGCTGGCCATGGAGCTGTGGTGTGCAGACACTTAGAGGAGCAGGGATTGCTCCCAAGGAGAGGGGTCTCCTCCGCACATGGCAACTTTCCCCCAAGTTGTCTGCATTTCCACATGGCCTCTGAGGCAGAGGCTGAGCTCCAGGGTGCTGGTGGGAGGGGTGGGCCAGGAGCTCTCAGTCTACGAGAGAAAATATGCAGTATTTTGTCTATGCTCTTCCTTACCTTCTCTTGGTTTCTTGCTTTCCCCTTCCTTTAGTCTTCTTCTCCCCATCACAGGCCTCCTTGTACACACATAGGCATATATATGTGTATATGTATGTATATACATACACCACACACACTTTACGTACACCACACATACCATACATATATCACACACACACATGCACACACCATACACATATATACCACACACACACACACACACACACACACACACACATATATATATATATATATATATATATATATATATATATATATGAGAGAAGAAGAAATTGGGGTGGTGGTGAATCTTGCTTATTTCCCTTAACATGATTTAATCTAGTTCTGCCCATTTTCCTAAACGTGATACCATTTTATTTGTTGTTATAGCTAAACAAAAACTCTGTGTGTGCATTTTCTCATATATATTACATGAAAGCAAGAGCAAGAGTAATATTTACATGTAGAAAGGATATTGGTGAAAGGTAGAAAGTAGGATGGGAGAAGGTAGATGGAGATGTGAACACAGAAAAGCACAAGGCCATTTATGTATGAAAATGCTCTAATGAAACCCACTATTTTGTATGTTAACTAAAACCTTAACTAAAAATACCTTGCAACACAAACTGTCAGAGTGAGCCCTCAGGCTGGAGGGAGGCTGGAGCCCATTTCCTGGGTCCCTCTTCCAGCCTGAAGAATGGAAAGCCTGAGGAGACAGTGTTGTCTCCCAGAGATAATGGAAGGAGTCTTTGAAGCTCAAGAAAGGACAAACCTGGTGTCAATCAGGTGTCTTGTCTGGACTATCTTTATTGCCTCAATGTCATCTTTCCAGCATACAGCTTTCTGGGGGAGATGAGCTTCGGTGAAGTTTTTATTTTTCTTACGTTTAGTCAAAAATTACACCGGAAGGTCAAGTTCTAAAATACTCTAAAAGGTTAAACTACTAGAATAAATTAACAGAAACACAGTATTTATAAAGCCTCAGTATTCCTCCCCACGAGATTTGTATTAATTGCCAAGAGAATAATAACATCAAGATTTAGAAGGTCTACTGGGGAAAATGGACATTGATCATAGAAAAGAGCCCGCAATGCCTTCTGGGGTATTTCTAACAAATGTCTGTGGTTTGAATATAGGAATGAGAAAAGGTCCAGCCAGCTCAAATTAGGAGTGCAAAGTCTTAAAGGAAAAAAAAAAACGACAAAGCAAGAGTTCAAGTTTAAAGGAGCTCTGTCTGGTCCTGAGTCAAATCCTTTTGTCATGGAGTTTATTGTTGGGACAGTGTCAAATCTGAATACGTGAGGATTAAAGTACAGCAGTGTTAACCATCTTATTATGGTCATATTGCTATATTTATGTCTCCCGCTTTAGTACCCGTACTGTAGTATTTAGGGGTAAAGAAAATTAATGTCTGCAGGTTGCTCTCAATCAGAAAATAAGGTGACAATTCTGTGTAATTAGTGAGAAAAGGTAGAAAACAAAAGTGCTTAAAAAATTAACATTTGAAATATCTTAGTGAAAGATCTGTGAGATCCTCTGCATTATTATTGAATTCCTTTACAGGTTAGAAATATCTCAAAATAAAAACCACTAGATGAAACATTAAATTGCCCTGCAGGACAATGTAAGGTAGATCCGGTCTGACGGTTGCACTGAACTTCCCAGCTAGAGACTCCTAGAGGAGAAAGCAGTCTAGACAGAGGACTCCTCAGACCTTCTCACACACAGCCCTGGATTTCTGATAGAGCTCTGGAATTCCATGGAGTTCTGTGGGCTGCCGAGCCCATCCCTTCCCCCAAAGGGAGCCAAATAGTTTAATAGTTAGGAGAATGGGAAACACTCCCTGGACATTCAACATTTGGAAATAATCACTAGTGTGATCGAGGGGCCTGGTACTCTGTCCACGGAAACTGTTTTTCCTCTTCCTTCTGTATAAGGCATCAGAGAGCTGTTGTTTGGGATTGTTAAGATAATGAGAGGCATATGAGAGATTAAATTAGAGTTCTATAGACTCTCGAAATGCTGTTCTAGTCGTGTGTGCATGCGTGCATGTGTGCGCATGTGTGCAGATGTGGGAACCAGTGTGCAACGTGTGCCTGCCTGTGACAAGCAGAGGCTGATGTCAGGATCTCCCTCCACTGCTCCCCGTTTTATTTTCTGAGCCAGGACTCTCACTAAACTCACAGTTCACTGAGTCAGCTAGACTAGCTAGACAGATTATTCCCAGAATTCCTCGGCTCTGATGAACTTACAGATGGACTGCCAACCAGCTGGCTTTTACTTTGTTTCTGGGGATTGGGGCTCAGGCCCTTCATCTACTGAGCCATTGCCTCAGTCATTGCTTTGCTGGGTCCCAATGATAGCATCCGCCTTCTAATTTATTTTATTTTATTTTTTACCTATTATATGTTCATTAGTTCATTATCTGCTGCTGCCAAACACCCTAAAAAGACCTTAGGACTCGTCCTTCATCCTTTGCCAAATGCTTTTATGAAAATCAATAGAACATTTCACTATCCCTTCCATCCCCGGCCCAATGTCCACAACTAACCGAAAGAAAGAGAACAGAAGGGGAGAGAAGGGAAAGAAAGGGGTAAGAGGCATGATTACAAAGAAGGGAGAGGAAAGAGAAGTAACAAAGAGACTCATGTCCGTATTTCACTTAATCCTCAGCCTTGTTGGGAAGAGAGGTGCAAATAGCCATCCACAGATGGAAAGTATGGTTCAAAAATGCCAAGGAACTGGACCACTGGAGCCAGCAGAGTCCACACTGAGGGTTCCTTGGGTCTGGGATTCGTGCTGGCTCGTGGAAATGGCGCTGAGGCTCAGCCGGTAAAGTTCTTGCCAGGTATGAATGATGGCCTGGGTGTGATCCCTAGAACCTAAGTAAATGGCAGATATGCATCTGCAAATCCAGTGGAGGGGAGGTGGAGACAGGAGGAGCCCTGGGCCTGCCACCCAGCTAGTCTAATTAAGTTGGAAACTCTGGGATCAGCGGGAGACCCTGCCTAAAAAATCAAGGTGAAATGATTGATGAAGACAGCCACAAACACATGTATCCACCTGAGTAGCCATTCATGTGTGCACACACAGGAACTATACATAAATACAATGTACATATTAATGAATATTTGCAATAAAACTTTTCAAGAGAAAAGAATGCGGTTTCCTGTTGTTTGAAATTTTGATATACAATTGTTTTACTCAACCTATGCTTACAATGAATACAATTTTAGAAATCCAAAACATAAATTTTATTTCTCCCTTCAATAAGAATGCATCTACTTTAAAAGTCTTCAAAACATACTCTTATGAATATTAATTTTATGAAACAGTTTCAGCATCTAACTTGTTAAAATTTCTGTGTGAAGGTGATGTAATGCAAAAGATGATGGTCATGACTGCTTCTGAACTTTGGGGCTCTACGCTTTATCGCGTTTATTTTTCCTCTCCTTTAACTATCATCCCAGATGGGATAAGAGTCATTCATATCCATGGGTTTACTTACCTAGAAAACCTAGATTTTCTAGCTCCCTGGCTGGGTGGTTTGGGTGCAGTTCTTCCACAATAGGTAGGACGGGCTAAAAATGGAGGTAGCTGAGAACTGTGAACTAAGGTCCATTCTTCTTTTCTTTGGCTAGTTGTGAACTACATCTCTGTGTGAACTACATGGAGAGAAAAGCCTGAGGGGTGAGAGAGTTCCTCTGGCTCGCGGTTGCCGAGGTTTCAGTCCGTGTCTGCTGGCTTCTTTGCTCTGGACCTATGAAGAGGAAGAGCATCATGGTGGCGGGGTATCCCATGAAGAGGAAACTGCTCACCTCACTGAGGCTGGGAATATCAGGTTTAAGGAGTTGTCATAAAATATACCCTTAACAGCACCTGCTTTCCTTCACCTGGCCCAGCACCACTTCCCTCAAACACCACTGCATTATGGGATTCCTACAATGAAGTAGATTGTTACAGTTCACCTCCTTCCTCAAACTCCATCAGTTTCAGCTAAGTCCTTAACACATGAGTATGGGGAGATATTTCAGAGTCAAAGCCCAGCATACACATAGCTCATCTACCTTCTCCATTCAAAAGAGGCAAAAAGAGGCCTGACCTGCAGAAACTACCCATTCACATTGCCTCATTCTCTTTTTCTTCTGAGTCCTTTGCTGGCCACCTCCAGGCGGATCTAAAACTGTTGGTGGAAGAGGGCAAACCTTCTTCCATCATTCTGCGTCTCCATTGACTTCTCTACCCACTTCTGATAATCTGAAACTTTCCCTGAGGCTACAACATTGTTTCCATGGCTGCCTGTATCCAAATCATAACAGAGATCTACAGGTCCCTTCTAGCTGTCAAATGCTAAAATAAATAAACACTGGAGATATTCAAGTACCCTTATTTGTGTGAAAGAAAGGAACACTTTACACTGTTGGTGGGAATGTGTCTAGGTGCAGCTATTATGGAAAACAGTGAGGGTATTTTCAAAAAATAAAAATAGAATGATCACATGGCCCAGGTATTTTTCTTAATATATATTCAAAAGAAACAAAGTGCTGTGGTATATGTTAATATGTTGTATATGTTTATTTATTTTAGCCATAAAAAAGTAATAGGGTTAAGAAGATGGCTTAACCTTTTGTTCACACCCATGGGAGGCCTGCCCCTTTCTGAATGGAGGAGGAAGAGTGAATGGGGAGGGGTAGATGGGAGGAGGGGGAGGAAGGGAATGGAAGGAGAAGAGGGAGGAGAAACTGTGGTCAGCATGTACAATAAATGGGAAAAATTCAAAAAATAAAATAAAATAAAGAAGATGGCTCGCTTGGTAAAGCACCTGAGGCATAAGCATGAGGACCCTGAGTTTGTGTCCTCAGCACCTATGTCTGGGCAGCATGCCTACCGGGCTGAGAGCTGACAGGAGGATCCCCAGAGTTCCCCAGCTAGCCAGTCTAGCCAACTGCTGAGTTCCTGTTTTTTGGGATATCCTGTCTCAGAAGTTAAAGTGGAAAGCAATCAAGAAAGAGATATAACATCATCTCTGGCCATATGTGTGTCCCAGGTAAGTCCATCCCCCACTTAAACATGCACACATGTATGTCACATACATGCATATTAAAAGGAAATTATGTCACTTGTAACAGCATGGATGAACCTGGAAGACATTGTGCTAGGACCCAGAAAGACCAGTAACAAATATACTATTTCATTCATTCAAATATGATATATGATATATATTATTCCTTGAAAAAGCATAATTCACTGACGCAGAGAAAAGTGGATACTAGCGACCAAAAGAAATTATTGGATATCTGTGAAAGGTTAAACTTGCAGTTATATACTAAATGAAGTCTGGGGGCCCAATGTATAGCCAGTGATTATTGCTAATAATATTGTATTGTATATTTAAACCTGCTAAGAGGGTAGGTGTAATATGGTTTTTCCATATGCACAAAAGTAGCTATAAAGTGATAGATATTAATCAAATTGACTGTGGAGATTATTTTGCAGTGTATTTATACAATGAATATTTGTTTTATACTTAATTATATACTGTTTTGCTTACCAAACATAGTAAAACTCAAAAAAAATGAAGTTTGAAAGAATTTCTTGATGGTACGGGCTGCATTTTGTCCTTGTCCTAATCTCATATTGAGGTTCTGATACTTGCCATCAAAAGACAAACTATTTGAAAACAGGACCCTTTGCACGCCTTCAATCCCAGCACTGGGAGGCAGAGGGAGGTAGACCTCCTATGAGTTTGAGGCCATCCTGGTTTATATAGTAAGTTTCAGGACAGCCAGGCTACACAGAGAAAACCCTGTGTGGAATAAACACAAACAAAAAAGAAAGAAAGAAGAAAAAAGGAAGGAAGAAAGGAAGGAAGGAAAGAGAGAGAGAGAGAGAGAGAGAGAGAGAAAGAAAGAAAGAAGAAAGAAAAAGAAGGAAGGAAGGAAGGAAGGAAGGAAGGAGGGAGGGAGGGAGGGAGGGAGGGAGGGAGGGAAGGAAGGAAGGAAGGAAGGAAGGAAGGAAGGAAGGAAGGAGAAAGGAAGAAGGAGAAAACAGGGTCTTTACACAGGAAAGCAGCTTAGCAAGGTCTCTGAGGAAGGCTCTCATCAGCTGACTCATGGTCTTATAAGATGACGTCACCAAGGATCTCCACAGAAAAGACCGTACAAGCTCAGAACTGGAACACAACAAAGCTAGGAAGAGAAGCCTCAAGAGAGGCCAAACCTGTAGTTGCTTGGACTGTAGAGCTGCTAGAGTTCTGAGGATTCCTTTGTTGGGTTATCACGTCTTAGGTGTTTGATTACGTCAGTCACACAGACTAAACATCTAGTATTTCATGGTTTCTATCTTAATTCCATATTTTAAAAACCATTATTACCAAAAGTTTTAGAGTCACACTGATCTAATTTTGAACCATGGACCAATACTCAATGGTTTTGCAACCCAAGATCAGTAACCTAAAATTTTTGTTTCTCAGCTTCCTTTTCTATGAAATGGAAATGATAATACTTAGACCATACCCTTGTATCCTATATGCCTAGGACAGTACATTTTTTATTAAAGCTAAACAATATGATTTAACTTTTTTGCTACTGAGTCCTAAATCCTCTTATGCTATAACCATTCATACTCATAAACTTAAACCTCCAGGAAGCATGAACTCAGTAGGAAATGTCCTGTAGGTGATAAAAGCAAGGTATTTGTTAGTTTTTTTCTGTTTTAACCTCAAAGACATCAAACATCAGTGGAAAAAATCTGTAGCTTCCCCTTTAGTTTTCTAGAGAAAAATGCCTAGAACACAATCACATGCCTTTTGAATGCTGAAAAAATGGTGGGTGAGTGGGGTGGGGACACATCTCTTTTTGTTAGATAAACAAGACATCCAGAATAAAGACTGATTTCCAGAACTTTAGAGAAGACTGCGTAGGTAGAGGATGCAAGGAGTATCTCCATGATGTTAGGATTGGAGGATGCTGGCTTGCAAAGTTTGAATCATAACACACAGAGTCAGCACCTTCGAAGCCTCACTAATGCTCACCAGACCAGAACATTACACCTAGGAGCGGTTCTAGGTTGAACAAATGGCAAAGTCCAGCCTCCTTCAGTGATTCTCCAGGCCATCTACCAGCCAGGCCCTGGGTCTGGCATTGACAAAACTGTAGCCTTGAGTTTTATGCTTGCAGCTCACATCCTCTCCTCTTTTCTGGTCCACATCATCATCAGTCGTTGCCTTTAAGGAGAGCACAGCTACAGGGTCTTAGCTGTGTTTACACCACAGAAAGCTCTGACACAAGAAACTGTTATCTCACTGCCCTAGGCCATACATGTCTTCACCATGGGCTTTGATATAATTTGTAACTCTCTTAAACACACACACACACACAAACAAACATTTTCATTGTAGGAGAGGCCGCTTGTTCATTTCCCAGCTTCCCTGACTTGAAATAATCACACAAAACTATATTATTTGCAGTACTGTTTGGCCAACAGATTAAGCATGTTGTTAGCTAGTTCTTACATCTAGAATTAACCCATCTACATTATTTTATATTTTACCATGAGGTTCATGGTCTATCGACAAGATTCCAGCTGGCAGCTCACATCTTTCCCCTCTGGCGGTTACGTGGCATTTCCTGACTCCGCCTTCTTTCTCCCAGCATTCAGTTTAGTTTTTCTCATCTAGCTCTGTTCTGCCCTGCTATAGGCCCAAAGCGGTTTCTTTACTAATCAGTGGTAATCACAGCACACAGAGTGGAATCCTACATCATGTCTTCATTGACAATTCCTTACTTTTCTTTTTCTTTATTCTTCTCTCATGCAGTACACCCTGATCTCAGCTTCCCTTCTCACTCTCCTCCCAGTTCCCCTCCCATCTCCCATCTCCCCCAGCTTCACTGCTTTTCTGTTTCCCTTCAGAAAAGAGGAGGTCTTCCAAAGATATCGACCTAACACCATATAACAATATGCAATAAGACTAGGCACAAGCCTTCATGTCAAGACTGGATGAGGCAATTCAGTAGGACAAAAGGGTCCCATGAGCAGGCAAGAGCCAGAGAAACCTCCACTTCCACTGTTAGTAATTCTACAAAGACCCAGGGTAGCTCTGAGTCTGCCACCTCAGTCTCTGTGACCTCCTATGGGCCCTGGTTAGCTGATTCTGTGGGCCATGTTTCTCTTGATGTCCCAGGCAACTCTTGCTCCTACAATTCTTCCTCCCCCTCTTCTCTGGGGTTCCCCGAGCGCTGCCTCATGTTTGACTTTGGTTCTCTGCTTCTGTTCCCATCAGTTGCTGAATGAAGCCTCTCTGATGATGACTGGACTAGGCACCAATCTATGAGTAAAGCAGAATATCATTAGGAATCATTTCATTGGCTTTTCATTGTTGTTGTCAGTCATGTTTGGTTCTACCCAAGTCTCTGAGCCATCAAGCTTCTGAATCCTGGCCATCCAGGCAGTGCCAGGTATGGACTCCCTCTCCTGGTATGGGCCACAAGCTAGCCTAGTCATTGGTTGGCCATTCCCACATGTTCTGAGCCATCACTGCCCAGCACATCTTTCAGACAGGGCAGGTTGTGGGTTACAATTTGGGGGCTGGGTTAGTATCCCAGTCCCATCACCGGGAGCCTTGCCAGGTTACTGAAGGTTTCCTATCCTCCATTACTAGGAACCCACACTACAGTCACTCTCAGTGGTTCCAGGAAGCTTCCACTCCACTAGCTTTCCACATCACCCCCTAAATGTGCCCATTTCAGTCCTTTCTCCCTCCATCTCTCCCACCCCTATCCGATGCCTCCAGTTCCCCTCCCCATCTGCTCCCAGTCCACCCACAAAATGTATTCTACTTCCTCTTCCCAGGGAGATCCATGAATTCCTTCTAGATGGCTCCTCTTTATCTAACTTCTCTGAGTCTGTGAATTTCAGTGTGGTTACCACAATTCACTAGTTTTATGTAGTAAATAAGTGAGAGTCGCCAGAGATTGAGAATGCATTAAGCTGCTTCAGGTCTGACCCCTTTACCATTTCTTTGGGGGCAAAGTGTTCAAAGCAGGCATTTGGACTGTGTTTATTTCTGGGCTACAGATCGGAAGGAAGAAGACAAGGCACAGATCCAAGAAGGCCCAGACCTGGAGCACAGCACTCAGAGGACAGAGCCGAGCATCATCTGAGTCACACTCCTTCACACCAACCATCTGACCTCTGCCTCCCAAGTGGTAGCACTAGGATCCAGGCATACACATGCCCCTGAATGAGGACAGATAGAAACACCATTGAAACAAAATCACTGTGAATAACAGTACTTCTTCCACATGGGACAGCAAATGTCTCTCTTTAACAAGGCCTTTGAGTGCTGGTGACCTTGTGGTGCTAATGCTTTGTGTAGCTGTAGAGAGCCGATCTAGAGCTCTGAGTCCAACCTGCTGCTTACTCTTCCCAGTGTCCTTATAGACAACCTTGACGAAAGCCAAGTCTAAAGGAAGCACCCATGTGGGACTTTGTGCTCCAGAGGCGTTGCAGTAAGGGCACAAAGGCAAGTAAGGGTCAGAGATGTGGTTTAGTGGAGCAAGCACTTGTCATTCAGGTTTGCCAATCAGAAGTTGACTCCCCAGAACTCACACAAAGGTAGACATGGAAGTCTACCTTTAATCCAATATAGGAGGCAAAGACAGGGACTCCCATAAGTAAATTGACTGGTCAGACTAGCTGAAAAAGGGGTGAGGCTTTAGGATGAGAGAGAGAGAGAGAGAGTCCCTGCCTCAATGTACAAGGTTGTAATTTATGAGAAAGGTATCTTATATCAACATTGGGCATTCACATATAAACATAAACCCAGGCAAGCAAGAAATGAGAAAATACTTTCTCATCAGAAAAAAAGATTTTCTGGGGTGATACTCTGTTTGTGCATTAATAAATAAAGCTTGCATGGAGATCAGAGAGTGGAGCTAGCCACTAGCTGGCCATAGAGGCCAGGCAGTAGTGGCACATACCTTTAATCCTAACACTTGAGAGGCAGAGGCACACAGATCTCTGTGAGTTCAAGGCCACCCTGGTCTACTGGAGATTCGGTCTAAAAGAGAAGCAGTACAAGGCAGTGGTGGTCCACATCTTTATTCCCAGTAGTTGGGAGTTACATGCCTTTAATCCCATCACTAGGGAGGCAGAGACAGGAAGGGCTATTACTGGGCAGAGAACGGAATATAAGGTGGGAGGAGACAGGAGCTCAGGGCATTCTGTCTGAGGATTCGGTGAAGATAAAAAGTCTCTCTAGTGGCTGGCTCCTTTACTTCTCTAATCTTTCAGCATTTACCCAAATATCTGACTCTGGGTTTTTATTAAGATCAATTAGAATTCATGCTACATCTGTTGAGCTGTCCTTAGCCTCAGCAATTTCATTATTGATCTCCTGGGCGAGCTTCAGGTCATGATGCCGTTGTTTCAAATGCAGCCTGGTGGTTCTTGCATAACAAGGCAGATGGCAGTGCCATTTAACTCCAGGTCTTAAAGACTGCTTCCCGCTCTCGCCCTTGTGTGAAATGGCAGTTCTTTGCTTGCTTTCCAAGGAACCAGAAATGTTGCTGTCTGGCTTAAAGGACTGAGTTCACTATCAGGACAGCACAAATAAAGCCTGGTGCTGGGGACATCGTTAGGGACCTTCAGAGGGTGTTGTTTATGAGAGTGCGTTAAACCGTGGTCAGAGGAGGGTAGGCAGTAGCTATCAAAAGAGCCTCATGCAGTCCTTTGGGGTGGAGAGATGAAGAAAAACTGAGAAGTCCCTGCACAGCATAACTAAGCCTCATATGCACAAAGACCTCAAACAAGTTGGTGCTTTGAAGTCAAAGGGAAACCAAACACAGATTAACATAAGACATCTTTGAGTGGGAGGCATAATACCAGACTCGCAGAGACGACTGGCAAGACCCTAAAGATGGAGAGAGTGGGAGTTGTTTGTAAGGGTTTAGGCATTTTTATCTTGCTGTTCTTGTGAGGTGAAAGCGATCCTGTCCTTGAGAAAACGTGTAAGGCTGTCTTTCCTATGGACAAAAGAGGAGGCTCTGAAAACAACTAAGTGTCATGGAACTTTGAAAGAACTGAGATCAACTTTGTGTTTGACAAAGCTCATATAAGAATGGTAATCAATCCCTTGGCAATGGGAATTTTAAATTTAAAATAAGCTTCGACAAAGCCTTTGAACCTTCAAACACTTCGTGCCTAAGAAATTAATGGGTCCCTGAAGAAGTCACATTTCCTTTTCTGTTTCTGTAATATATTCTTCAATTACATTAATCAACAGTGTGGCCACATAAGTGCCACCAACAACTTCCGAGTCGCCTTGCCGCCTGTGCCTTCTCTGTGGCAGACACGCGTCTTCTCAGCTCATTAATGGAGGTTTATAGAAACCTGAATAAATATTTGGTGATGCTGGATTTCCCTTTCCTCTTGTCACCCTCAGCTCACCCCAGAGTCCTTCCCCATCCTTTTCCTTTCCGCTGCCATCTCTGCTGCCCATGACTCTACGCCGTCTAGGAAGCTCCTGAAACAGTCATCAGATGAACCCCCACCTAGAGCAAAGTGGTTTTTGTTTTTCATCATGGAAAAGTAAGCAGAAGAATCTTTGATTTATCTGCATTCTCTGTGGTCTGGACAATGATAAACCCACCTTTAATGACACCCATCCTTCAAGATGTGCTGCTAGGTCTAAATTGGCTTAGCATTCATTCCACTTCAGCAAAATCCCCACTCAAGCTTAGAGTTTGCTGCCTTCTTTTCACCAGATAAAGTATCTGGAAGGTTCTTGCTGATACAGGGTTTCTGCCTCTCTGTCTCGGTCTCCTTCTCTCTCGGAGTCCCTCCATAATGCCCTTATTTAATAATCTTTTTTTGCAAACAACTGGATAAATTTATGTTTCCTATAGTAAGTTATCTCTTCTCAGGATCTTAATTTTTAATTCAGAACATCCTCAGAGGAAATTCAATGTTTTGTAGGTGGAAGCCCCTAAGCACCATGGCAATGTAGGAACTTTGAATTAGATTGGGCACCAAGGGAGACCTCTGAGGTATTTAAGCAATTTAAATCTTCATCATTTGTAAATTTTTGTTTCTCATTATTGTGTATTACCTGAACAGAGTAACGAGTTTCATTATGACATTTAATATAGGCATATAGAATACTCTGATCACTCCAACCCTCTATTTTCAAATCCTGGATTCCCCTCCCACTTTTTTCTTCTCTCTGCTTTCAAGCCCTCCTCAGCCTTCACGGATTGTCTCCATTTTTTTCTTTTCTGTTTTTTTTTGTTTCTCTTTGTCTTAAATTATTGTTCATGCATGCATGCATATAAATAAGTAAATAAATAAATAAATACAATGTCACAAGCCTGTTTAGAGTTGCTCATATGTACATATGTCTTAAGGACTAACTACTTGGTATTAAATAACCAATCAGGGGCCAAATTCCTTAGCCATTAACTTGCTTAACTTTTTTATAAGGTTTATCAGATATTCTACAGATTGACAATCATAAGGATTCTACTGTTAATAGTTTAGATATATTATGAGAGAATTTGATTCCATATGAAATAGCACATGTGGCTAAAACTTCTGGGGTGAATGCTCTACTTTAGATTTTAAATGTCCATCTCTAAAGCTAAAATGTTGAAATTTTCGTCTCCAGCTTGTGGTAGTGAGAAATGGTCAAGTCTTTAGGAGGTGGAGCCTTGTGGGAGAACTCCAGTGCATTGGAGGCTTGCCCTGAAAAGAAATTAAGGGACTGAGGTCTCTCCCTATTCTGTGTCTTGTCCAGGAGGGGTCAGTGGTTTGGCCCTGCCGTGTACTTCCATTGTAATATGCCGCAACAGGCCCAAGGCAGTGAGTACCACTCATCACAGACCTGAATTTCTAAAATTATGAGCCAAAAAGAGTCTTCTCTCTTTGTAAATTGATCACCTTGGCATTTGTTATTAATGATGGAAAACTGACTAACATGGTTGCACACTGGGTTGTCAAATCTGCTCAGCGCTGAAAGGGAACCCAGGACATTGGGAACTATGCAGAAAAGTCATCTGTACCCATGACTGGACTCCTCACTTTCCACATGCATGCTTTTAGAGTCAAGCAGCTAAAGGCTTAGAAATCCACAATGAAGCTGTCTAAGCCAACGGAGCTCCCCATGCCTTGCTCACATTCGTTTTCCAGCAGTAGCGAGATTTTAATTTCTTCCCTGTAGCTTCTAAGGTAGGAGAAATGCTCATTTTCTCTGGGCCGACAGTGTAACGTTAGCTGTTGTAGTCTTGCGTTTACGCTGCTTTCTTCTATTGAAAGAGATTGGTGATGGACATAGCTAGAAAATTTGGGATGAGAGTATCTACCTGCACAATTGTACAGAAAGGATTTGTTTGGGTTCAGACCTTCACTAGGATAGGAAAGGAACACTAAAAGGCCTCTATGTGCAGAGGTAGGTTTAGCCTGTCCTAGCCTCTGTGCATTCAAGAGGGAAACCACACGCATTCAGTTACTTGAATTGGCCATGAGCAACGCTCAACACTTCCACGGGTCTCTAGCAAAATGAGACGTTACAGGTTCTTAGCAGGAGCTGACAATTAAGCCGAGTGAACAATCAGAAGGAGGCCGGGGAGTGGGAGTTCACGCTGCTCAGCCACATGCCGCGGGTGCTCTGGTGAGTGTGAGGCCGAGGGCCAAAAGCTTTCTACCACCCAAGAAGGCCCATCCTGAATCCAGCAACCCTTTGGCATGCTCTTCTGTTTATAATCATGGAGACTCCCCTGTTTCTTCGAATGATTTCCTCTGGCGCTGTAAGGATTTTGTGAGGTGCCAGGGGAGATATAATTCATTAGAATCAAGTAACGATTTGTAATATTTAAACTATTCCATTAAACCAGGAAGCAGGTCAGAAACTAACCTTTAAATACAGCCGAGGGAAAAAGTCAGCACAGCCGCTTAAAATATATATCTTTTGCAGGAAGCACGGAGCATATAATTAGCTGCAATTTCTGCAACTCCAGTCGGGGAGTTTTCTTTTCTGGCTGATAGGCTGTGTTATCTCCTGATGGCCTGGGAAGCCAAATGCTAGGGTTTCCTTCCTGGTTCACATATAGATCCTGGTGGGTGGCTGTGTGTAGGGAGGATGGGAGAAGAAGCCAAGAAAAGGAATGAGCGGGGTGGGGCTGGAAGCCCAAGGAGTGGCAGGGAAGAGCCAAGGTGAGAGACTCTTGATTCTTTTATAGGAAGTCTCGGCGTTTCAAGAATTATATTCAAACATATTCAGATTGCTAGTGCAATCATTTCCCGGGGACATTTTTAATGCTTAATATATTGAGCAAAAGCTATATTCCTTGGCTCCCACTGCAGTCGGGGAGGAAGTTACATGTGCTACCGTTAAAGGAGCACTTTTATTTTGAGCTATTTCAACAAGCAGAGGTTATTTTTTTTTCCAGTGGGCAAGTTTCAGTCTGGCAGATGCATTAAAAATTAGTAAAGGTGGAAATGCTTTGAAACATTTGATCTCTTCTCAGGAAGCTGAGCAGAGGGGAAGGAGGCGCTGCAGAAGCCGTGCTGGGTGGAAGCATATACACCAACAATGAGATTTTTCTCTGGGGCCTCCTGTGGCCTGGAATTCTCTCTTCTAGTCTGGCTCAGAAGGAGGGAGGATCTAACTCTCTTCTCTGACATCTGATCTAATTCTCCTGAAGTCTTTGGGGGAGGCCAGGGAAGCTCAGATGGGGGCAACAGAGCAAAACCCAGCAATGGGCTAGTAAACAAGTCAGATTTCTGCTGTTGTTTATTGCGGTCATGGCTGGTGTAGCTTGCTGGGAGAGTGATTGGTGTATGCCTTTGTTTTTCTGAAGACTGTCAAATCCTAGCTCCTCTTGCCCTCTGAGCCACATCAACCAGCTAACCATTGAACAAACCCACAAACAGACACCTATTCTTAACACGCAGGACACCAATTGACACTTTAAAAAGTCCATCTCTTCCTGCTGTTTATCAGGGTGCTGCAGGGAACGCAACCTATTTTACGACTCTCTATAAAATTTCTACAGTTCATTTGGAAAGGAAGATATATGATCTTAAAGGACTTAATCTTTGAAAACATTTTATGCTCAGCCGTGCACCGGAAAAGCCTCCATGCCCTGACTCTCTTCGACTTCCTTCGTGATCTGACTTTGATGGAGATCACGTTCAGATGGGTATTATCCTGATATTCCCCAGATACCACATCTTGAATTACAGACTCGGGCATCTTCCAGGTACTGGGGAGGAGAGGATAAACCAAGAAGGTGAACAAACTCTCACTAGATGAGAAACGGAAAAGCAAGGGGTACCCTTCCAGGGACCTCCGTTGCCAGCATTTATTCCACCACAGCCACAATATACAGATAAATGCTGGGAACTCTGGCTTGGTCAGATGAATACGTGCACTGCCTTAAAGAAGCACCAGCTTGAGACCGTCTCTCCGGAGCCCCTCCTCTCTTCCACAGCATCTGTTCATCTCTAATGTAACAGCCCTGTGCTGACCTCCGGAGCGGAGCCGCATTGTCCCAGCTATGAATAAATCATTAAGCCTAGTTTATTAATAAGGCTAAGCTAATGGTACTCCCACCTCGGCCCTGCTCCTCCCTTCCTGCAGAGCCTCAGGAATGAGCACCACATTGCTCTTCCTGTGCTGAGCCTCGAGGATGCACCTTGAAGGGTCCCAGCTCCGAGGCACAAGCTGACTGTCTGTAAAGAAGCCTTGATGCTGAAATCTTGGAGACTGTGGCTGACGAGTGAGTCAGACGCCTGGGACTGCCACTGTATCCTTGTCACCCCATGAGGCGAGACAGCTATATTGTCCTGGGAGAGAGCTGGCTGAAAAGAACTATCTCAGAAAAACTCACCGTGGTTTCATTTTTTTAATGAAAAGGAAGGATTATCTTTTTAATTTTTTGGTTAAGAAATATTTCAGCATTGTATTCCTCCTCTACTGACCTGGAAGCCTGACTGTCTCCTTGGAAACAAGGAAATAAATTACAAGCATTGCTTTCAAAAATTTTATCAGGGTGGAAAGCTCCTTGTTAAAACACACACCCTGTTACATGTTATGATTTAGGTTTCCTGTTGTACCCAGACTTCTTATAGAGGCAAATGATGGCTCACAGTTTAAACTGAGAGCAATGAGGGTGAAATGCTGGTGGACTGAGTGTCAGAATTAAGGATGTCATAGCTTATCTCTGGCCCTGGTCTTCGCTTTCAGGCAGGCTGTTTTACAGGGTGAACTCCATGGGGAATTTCTTACAAGTCTTGGGTCCTCAGTTGCTCTCTGAACTGTCTAAAACATTAGACTTGAGAGAACCAGCAACAATTTGGCATGTCCCTGGGAAATCTGATGAATTCAATCCTGGAACTTCCCAAGTCTCCCCCACTCAGTATATAATAACCAATATCCATTCAGGGGTTACTAACAGCCTTCAGCGCATCCTAGGGCTCCTCTGTCCTCTCTCCTGTTCCAGTCCACCAACAGTCCTGCTAGCCCTATCTTCAAAGCATATTACACCTTATCAACTATTAGGTCTATTGCTATAGCCCTCATCTCAGCCATCATTACCTCTTATTGGACCAATGCGAGAACCTTTGGACTGTCTCCACTAGCATTCTTACCCCCTAAGTCTTTCTCTTCCCTGTTTAACTACTTGAGCCTTTTCAAATAAACATAATTAGTGTTTATATCTGCTCAATGCTTTCCAAAAATAATTTTCTTTCTATTGTGAAGACTGGCTTATTAGTTACTCTCCTTGTTGCTCTGACAACATACCAGACAAAGGTGATTTCAGGAAAGAAGGGCTCATTTTGCCTCAGTTTAAGAAGGGCTTAAGAAGGGATATAGTTCATCTTGGTGAAGACAGCATGGTATCAAGAGAGTAAGGCTGGTGGCATAAGCTCAGACAGGAAGTGGAATAGGGCTATAAAATCTGAAGATTCACCTCTAAGTGCCAGATTTCCTCTGGTGGATCTCTACCCTCAAGGGCTCTAGAATCTTCCAAACAAGACCATCAACTGAGAACCAAGTATTTAAAAACATATCACTACGCATGACATTTGACTCTCAAGCCATAATGATTGGGATTCTGAAATCAAGGTGTTGGTGGGGTTGGTTCCTTGTGGAATTTTTATGAAACATTATAGTCCACATTCTCAAGGTTACTGATGAGAGACAGCAATCCTATGTTTCTTGCTTATGGCCCTTCAGTCTCTGCCTCTGTCATCCCATGGACTAGCTCATATGTCTAAATTTCCATGTAAGTTCACATTCACAGGCACCAGAGTTTAATTTAAATTAATTAAGCAATTAATTATTTACTAAATTATTTAAATAATAAGTAAATAACCTATGGTGCTGGTGCCTGTGAATGTGAGCTTATATGAAAAGGGAGTTTGGCAGCTGTAATCAAGTTTATATAAGTTCCTGCTGGATTAATTCAATGACTAATAGCCTATGACAAAAGGACAATTTAGATACAGAGACACACAGGAACATGGAATACACAGTTCCCCTATCCAACACAAACCACTCTATGGCTTGCCCAAATTCATGTCCATCCCATGTGAAAAATATATTTTCCATTAACCTAAACTCTTAGAACTCATAACCTATTGAATTAATTCTAAAGCAAAGATCTCACCTAAATATAATCAAGTCACAGCTGGCTGTGGTGGCTCATGTCCATAATCCCAGCAATGGCAAGGCTGAAGTTGAAGATCAGCATCTGGCCCTTCATAGTGAGTTCCATCATGGGCTCTATAGCAAAACTGACTCCAAAATAACTAAATAATATGATATAATCAATTCCAAAACTTCTAAATTGAAGCTCTGGAATTATTTTGATCAGGTTTTGGAGCTTCTCTGGTTATATGCTACATGGAAGCAAACCTCTTCTCCTTCTGTGGCCCCTGGCAATGTAGGACAATTTATTTGTTTCCAGAATATATACATACATATGACATTGGCATAAGATGACCATTCTTAGTGGTAGAAATTAAGAAGAAGAAGTCACATGCCCCAAACACATCTCAGATCCAACAGGACAAATTCATGTTTCTAGGCAAAAGAATAACTTTGTACAATTTGCTACTTACTCTACAGGGCCAGTCACCAGTGTACTGGAGTTGGCAACCCAAACCCCTGGAAATTATAGAAACGCCTGAATTTTTTAAGGTGATGCATCTGCTAGAAAGTGGGACGTGTCTGAAGACAAATCCCCTATTGTGCCAACAAAGAGCACCACCCCATGGATTAACTTTAGCCTTGTCTGAAGCTCCCAATATTCTGGTAGTCCTGGAGACTAAGAGGAGGGAAGGGAGAAGAAAGTCCTCTGGTGTAAACCGTTTAAACTTGTATGATATAAACAAGACCAACTCCAAGAGTGTATGACCTGTGCAAATGCAAAAGGCATTCCTTAGAAAGATCCAGAATCACTTCGAAGTTCTTCCATGGGATCATTTTTCATGCATAATGTTTGAATCAAGTGTGTTTATACACACACACACACACACACACACATATATATATATATAAATTTTGCTTTGTACTCCTAAAGTATTTAAGTAACTCCCAATATAAAACACTACCATATACATACTTTTGTAAATGTGTAGAAAAAAAACCCTAGAATCTGTCTTGTATTGTTGACAGTTATTTTTCAAACTGGGATTAGGATAATTTTAACCTTTGTTGCTCTTTGTATTTTCTAATTTTATATTTTATACCACCATCATGCATTGCTTATGTAATGAAATGTATCTTTAATTTTTTTGTAATCTGTTGATATGGAAATGTCAGAGAAGTTACTTCTAAGGTCTGATTTTTACCTTGAAGTCAACCTGTAACCCTTCCCTTACAAGTAGTTTAGTGGGTAGCAGTTTTCTGGGCCAAGGAAGCTGGAAGCAGCTGGAAGCTGTTATGAGCAGCTGGTGGATTCAGATTTCTGAAAGGAAATGCTTCCAAGATCTTCAAGCCATCTCAACCTCATCTTCCATAAAGAACAGAATTGTGGCTATGTCTGTGATGCTCATAATCCATTTCTCTCTGCGGATTTAACTGCTGGTTTCCATTCCCCTTCCAGGTTGCCACTGTATTGAAGAAGAAACCCATGGAGCTCTACCAGTGGGCCACCTGTCTTGCTATACGCTGAACACACTGCCTGGGCTAGACAGTCCATAGCTTTTTAAGCTTCTTTAAGCCCCTCAAGTTTTAATCATTTACCTTCCAAATAAAGTTGTATTTCTCCCTTCATATAACACACAATTCTTATATAAAACACATTTTTTATCATGAGTATCTCATTGTAACTTGTATCCAATCTTTGTCATGCAATGCATCTTTCAGGATATACAAAGCAAAGCATACTAACTATTAATGCATGAGTATACCCTTAAGAACTGTGGGAGTGTCTGATGATTAAATGTTAACTAATATGTTTTATAAGTTATCTTTGTTCATATGTCTAAGGCCAGAGCTCAATTTCTCTATCTTCTATCACTGGTATTAACTTGACTATCTCCAAATACAGCCTTCAGTAGCTTCTGACTTTGAATTATTTGGAAGCTCTTGATTTGTATTCTTGGAATTCAGAATCAAGGAGCCCAATCAAGAACTTTCAAGATAGTCCAGTGATAATGCAATGCAGAGAAAGACATGCTGTAGGCTTTGGGTCAACCCTGCTACTCATTTACTTAAGATAAATGAGTCATCATCATGGGTGATCTGGACCTAGCCACCATCACTCACTATACTAAAGACCTCAAGGAGGAGTACAGAAAAGCCATCTGGCTTAGTCAAGTCAACCTTAGTAAGCTAAAATGCTCTGAGTTTATGGTATGAGCTCAGCTTCTAAACTTCGGGGCTTTGCTCGGCAGGAATAGCAAACTGAGCCACTAACTTTCTTCTCTGACTTCATTCTGTTAGCTTTGTGTACCACGTGCAGGGTGCACATAGGTGGGCAAGACAGTGAGTAAATTAACTGCACGTGGTTAGAATCCTAAACTCTGTCTTGCCTTGCACAGTATGAATTTCTTTGGGGAATTATAATTATATAACTTTTTGAGACCTCACTCTGGACTGCCATTCAAACATTTGGCTCAAGATCTTTTACCTTTGGCAGTAATTCTTCGCCTGGCATTTCTGTAGAACTCATTTGTATCTAAACTGCTTCAATATGGATGTAGTACTTGTGGTCTAAACACAGCATGCCATTTAAAGTTAATGTGTTTTGATTGCTCTGGAGGCCTGTCTGATAGCGAGGTATTTCATAAATGACTTGATGAGTCTTTTTCCAGGCTTTCAGCCTACTCAGTAACTATATTGTTTTTAGCAGCACATTGTAGGATTTTGAAAGCAATAGTTCACAGTGCGTGTCAGGGGAAAGAATGGGTTTGAAGAGCTGAAAGGAAAGTGTGACAAGCAGCCACATTTATTAGCATCTTGAGGAATCAAAATTTTTAAGAAATTTTAATTGCCCTTCATTTCTTTTCTTTAGGCCAGTACAGGCCAGTGTGCTTACGTTACAAATTAGAATGTCAAGACTCTTGCTTGAAAAATATTTCCAAAGAATTTCTAGTGAGTCTCCAGTGAGACTCTCACACCAGAGTCCTTTCTTCTCCCCATGTTTCCCTAGACACTTGCTAGCCCTGTTGTGACCTCACAGGACAACTGTTTTCTACTGGCGACTTGGACTTTTCCCCATTCCCAAATGGAATTGGGAGTTATTTCTTTGGGAAGAATGCCATATTCTGTCATCTAGAGACATAGTTGTCCTTCTTGAGCACAAGGTTCTGCAAAATTTTCCTAAGGTAGAATTATTTGGTAGGCTCCTGCCTACCAAAGGACTCAGAAAAATGCAGTAGGATGGAGAAGACTCATCTTCAGGAACAGACATCAGGATACATTTCCAAGTGAAAAAGGTTTTTTTTTTGAAGGATTTCTGCTTGCCTTTTTATTCTCATGTGGTTTTTATATATAAATATACATAGAAAAATACCTTAAAGATATTTAACAAAATATTAAGTGGACTATCACTGAGAGGTAAGATTAGAAGTAATTTTCACTTATTTCTTTTTGATAAAATTTAAGTTGTTTAAATTGGGAGAAACCAGAAAAGTGGGGAGTGTTTTAGCTGCTATTCTCATTGCCATGACAGAACACCCGACGGAAAGCAGCTTCAGAGAAGAAGGAGGACTGATTTTAGGTCACAGTTCATGGATGCAGTCTACATTAGCCAGGATTTGCTAGAGGACAGAACCTGTGGAATGATTCATACACACACACACACACACACACACACACTGGGGGGGAGGGGATTTAGTGGAATGGCTTACAGGCTATGGTCCAGCTGATCCAACAATGACTGTCTACTAATGGAAGGTTCAAGAATCCATAAGTTGTTCTGTCCATGAGGCTGGGTGTCTCAGCTGGTCTTCAGTATTCGCCACAGTCCCAGTGAAGTAGGCTCTAAAGTCAGTGAAGGAATGGATTTTCTACTGAGGACAAGCAGGCAAAGACAGGGCGTGCTTCCTTCTTTTATGTCCTTCCCACAGGCTGCTATAGTGTGGTCCGCATTAAAGGTGGATCTTCACACTTTAAAGATCTGGATTAGAAGTGAGTCTCCCACTTCAAATGCTTCAGTTAAGAAAAAAATTCCCTCGTAGGCATGCCTGGCCACTTGGGTTTTAGTTAATTCCAGCTGTAGTCAAGTTGACGACCAAGAATAGCCATGGCATAGTTCATCGTGTTTGGGAGGTAGTGACAGCAGGAACTCGAGGCGGCTAGTCACATTCCATCTGTAGTCAGGAACCTGAAAGTGATGAACTCTCTTCCTTAGCTAGCTTTCTCTTTTTATGTAGTCCAAAGCTCTGGAAAAGCACTGCCCAAATTCTAGGTGGGTCTTCCCATCTCACTGAAGAGACTAACCTAATCTAGAAGGTTCACAGGCTGTCCAGAGGCCTGCAACACATTCTAAAAGGGACTTTGTCTTAGTCCTTGCTCCCGTAGACTCATGAACACCGCAGAATGCACAGTGTATTCAGGCTGGCTTTTCAACACATTCAAAAGTTTAAATGCAGAATCATTTCTGAGATTCAGACAATTGGGATCCCTTATACAATAAAAACAAAGGTTACATCCACGATACAATGATACAGAAGACTCATTTTCATTCCAAAAGGGAGGAATAGGGACACAGTGGGGCAAGATCAAACCAAAACTTCGCAGGGTGAACACCAATCCTGAAGCTCTATATCTGGCGTGGAGGACTCATATGGAATCATCTGGACTTCACAGGAATTGCACAGCCTCTCCTCCTCAGCCATAGTGTCTACAGCATATGCATTTCTCTTGAGTTGAATTCACTGTGTGCATGTGCGTTTCTTCCATGTTATGGTAACGTCATCATCCTGGGACCTCCAGCCGTTTTCCGAGTCTACTTTTATCGCTTCATTAAGTGCCTTCTGGGGCCTTCTTGCAGGAACCCTGCTCTACTTTGCAATCCCTACACAAGTGGCTCTGTGGGATGGAGGCACAAGATGTTGTGACCCCCTGAGTCTCACAACTTTCACTTTGACAAAACCACGTGGACAATACTGCAAAAGTTACCACTGCCAGTGTGGGAGAGAGCCCGCCGTTCTTAGATCACAGTTGGATCTGCTTCTGTCAACCCTCGGAAACACTTCCTAGATGGTTGTTTCCAATGAGCAGGGAATCCTTGCGGTAACACTCACAGTTTAAACTTGCTCCTTTGAAATGAATTTGTGTTTTCACCAGTTGGAACCCTTGGTTGGTGGTGTCCTGTCCTTGGGGCACCTGTTCTAGTGTCTCAGCATAGAACGAGAGAACTTTTTTCTTAACAGTCATGGGCTCTTTTTCAGAATGTGCCTTGACTTCAGTTGTAAACCTGTTTGAGTTCTTTTCTACAAACTGTGCGGCCACTTGTTCTTTTTCTCTGTAGACCAGAATAACCATGCTACAGCCCGAATGTTAACCTGTCTTGAAATTTCTCTTCCTTCAAATGCTAGTTCATTACTTTTAAAGCCATCCTCCTGTAAGTTCCCTGGACACAGAAATAATGCATTTAAACTATTCACCACAATACAATCTAAATGGCCTTTAGCCACGATTCTTATTGGAGCCCATGCTACTCTCTTGGACTTTATGAGCAGGGCCTGCACAGCCCACTTTCCTCTCAGTCTTTTGCTTTTTGCATCTCCCATCAGAACAGCGAGTTAAGCTCTATTTACAGTGTTCAAGAGATTTTCTAGCCCAAAGCTTCAAAGCATTCTACAAATCTTCCCCTACACAAATTTCAATGACCTGAGAACTATATGCTTAGGTTTAACACAGCCACAGTTCCTTTACCTGGTACCAATTCACTGTTTTAGCTCCTTTTCCATTATTATGACAAAATACCCAACGAGAAGCGACTTAAGAGAAGAAACATTCAAACTGACTCACAGCTCAGAAATATAGTCCATCATGTCAGGGGAAATCATGATGGCAGACTGGGAGCTGGAGGCAGCTGGCGACATTGCATCCTTAGTTAGGAAGCAGAAATCCAGAGAACGATAAATACTTTAACATGGCTATTCTTTTCCTTTTTGTGTGCTCTAGGACCCCAGACCATAGAACAGTGCTGCCCACATGCAGGGTAGATCTTCCCATCTCAATTAAGATAACCTGGATAATCCCTTACAGACATGGCCAGACGTTTATCCCCTAGGTGATCCTAGAGTCTGTCAAGGTGACAAGCAATATAAATCATGACAGGGGCATACACATATTTATGCCTAATTTAGACATAAAAGTGTGATAGTTTTTTATCCTGGGTTCTTTATCCACATATTCAACTGATTCCTCATTGAAAATACAGAACATTCATTTTTACTGATTATTTACACACTGATGCTTGTCACTGATTGCTGTATTTCCTAAATAATACAACCTATTTATACAGCATTTATATTTTATTCTATGTCCTCTAGAGATGGCTTGAAGAACGTTGAGGGTAGAGGATATGTATAGAATATTTGCAAAGACTACATCATTTTATGTAAGGGATTTGAGTATCTTTTGTTGTCCTTGGGTTGGTCGTGGAATTAATCCTCTCTGAATACTATGATGGTCAACCACCAACATTCATAGCAGAATATTTCTGGGGTCCTGTGCGTTCATCCAAGCGAGATGGTGAAGACAGGAGAACACCATGACTGTGGAAAGACCTGTGTCCCCAAGAGTGTCACTCCACACACCATTCCGCCTAATTTGCTGTTCTTTGTTCTCATTTTGCCTGGTGTGCGCAGAGCTTATTGGATATTCATGGTGTCTCCAGCACCAGTCAAGAGAATAAAGGTGAAAGGGGTGAAGGGCGGGTTCCACGAGGCTCATGAAAGCGTTTGCCCACTACATCCAGAAACATTTACTCATTAGAAAGAGACCAACTGAAACAACCAATACAAGGCACTTAACATTCCTTTTCAGGGACTTAACCAGGCACAGAGAAAATATCCAATGGTTTGCTTTCCCTGCTCTTTCTCTCTCCCTACTTCCCTCCCTCCCTCCCTCCCTTCCTCCCTCCCTCCCTCCATCAATCTCTGTCTTCTATAACTCACTATACTTTTCCTATGGACCAAGCAATCCTTGGAGAGAGAATGAACGAAGCTTTCTAAGTGGCAGGCTGGCATGTTTAAATTTAAAGGTTCTTTTCTCCCCTCCCACCTCCAGCTTCACTGCCTGGTCCTTCCAATACCCTGCAAGCAACTTCTGTCTGATATGCTGCCTCATTTCAAGTCTGCATATAATGGACTGGTTAAAGCTGCATACGCAAGGCGGCATGCCCAGATCACTTTAAAGGATGCATCGCTATCCACGCAAGAGGAAAAGCTGTTATCCTGTGTAGGCCTGGTCTCAGTCTCTGTTGGAACATGAAAGAGCCCTAGCTGTAGCAACTAGTCTTCATATGCTAATACACCCAAGTCAGGTACACTGTGATTTCTTGCCATTTTATTTTTCCTCGTGCAAAGGTTACCATCATTTCACACACATTTTGCAATGACACAGGTAGTTCTGTTACCACCTCCCTTGTAGGGACAGGGAAGAGAAGGCATCTTATAGCCGAGTTTCAACAAACTTGACTTCGTTTCTTCAGATCTCCCTCTAGTCTATCTTTGACATGTCTTTCTCTTCTAGTAATCTGTAAGTAGAATATCTTTCTCTAACACACAAAAATATGAAGCTGGCATAAACAGATGTGAGCTAAGTCTTTGCTCTATCTGACTTTTGAAAATAGAATCAACAAACTCAATCGATGACTTCCACAGCAACTTGGAGGTGAATGAATAGCACCCAGACTACAGGGGCGGGGTAGGGGGAGGCAAAGCAATAATTAACTGTCAGGAGAACCTGCAGTCCCAGGTCTTGGAAATCTAGTCATTTCGGTCATGGGACCATTTCGGTCATGGGACATGAGAACTAGGGAGGGGACTGGCCTCAGCCTATTGTTGTTGGATTATTTATGTGTTTTAGACAACATGGCTACTGATGCTGCTATTTTATGCAATATTCATGTTCTTCTCTGGACACTTGGTGTCGTAAAGGGGGGAAAATCAAATGCAAACTGGACAAACTGTTGCTGAGTTTAAAGACTTCCTCTCTAATTTTCAAAAGGGAAATTCTGTGACTTTAGCCTTTCAGTTATGTCAAGTATGACCAAGAAATAAAAGGGGGAAATAACCCCCCAAACAACAAATAGCATGCACCAGGAATTGACAACTACAACCGAAACAAGTGACCCGTACTGGGTTCTATGTGCTAGGAGCTAAATATCCTCCCCTCAAAGAACTGTGGGGAAGCAAAATGAAATGAAATTGCTTGTGATTACAAGCATTTCTTGTGTCTGGGCACAGGTTTTTCTCATATACAATCCTCAGACAAATGGCTGCTACCCAGCAAGTGGAAACCATTGGCCAGTCTTGAATGAAACAATTAGATTTCCAAAGATAAGTATAGTTAGACAAAAAGTTTTTGAATCAGAACTATGCATGACTAGTTATCTACAAATGAGTCAAAATACAAAGAGCTCATTGGCTTTTCTAGTTCTACACTAGAAAACAAAAACCAGTACTGGAACTTTTCAATTTTATTTTTGTACCTTTCTGCAAACAAGAAACACAAGGTGTCTGATCACTTGCATTACGCTTGAAAATTTGCCATCTGCCTTTGCCTACCTCTCCCAGTCTCACTCCTCCTTACCTCTCCATCCTGGTTCTTTTATGCTTTCTTCCTTTCTTTATATCCAATTGCAGAAGGGAACTGTGAAAAGCTGTTTAAGCCTCCTTAATGTCCTGAGAAAGGAAACTATCTGACCATTTTTTATATTCCATGATATTAAAGCAATTCATCTGAATTTGTGCTAATGACAGTAAATCTCTCATGCTGACAAGCTGTGGTCAATTATCCTTTCTACAGCCTTTTAAATCCAAAGCACTAGGAAGTGCGTCAGTGCTGGAATCTTGTGGCTTGCTTATTCAAACAAAACAGCCAATGGGCTTGAGTAGCTCTTCCACTGCTTTACCACTGAGTGCTGAGCCCTCCCAGGGGCCAGCAAACGTTCGGATACTTCCAGCAGAATTTACACAGATGGAGGAAATGGTTTAAATAAAGTGGAGTGCTATTTATCCCTATAATGAGTAGTTTAACAGTGACAATTAGGAAGGAAATTCTGCAAGCTTGAACTCCGGTTACTTATTAGTGCCACTGAAAATCAATTAAAGTATCTAACTAATGACAGGGATTGCATCATCTGTTGTCTGACAGGTCCCATTAGAGGGGAGAGGGAGTTGGTTTGTTTTGGAGAGCTTGTGGTGTAGAGTCCATTACTGCTGGTTAGCTTTCAGACTCAGGAATGTGTGAAGGGTTTGCCACCACACAGCAGCAGATCTGCTCACCTGGGAGAGCAGAAACATTAACTCAATTTCCAGCTTATCTTGGATGCAGTTCATTGACAGAGAGTTTTCCAAGAGGTGGGCGGGGACATATTCCCTCTGCCAGACTAGCCACCCAGAATATCATTGTTTATCCTGTAGGGTTCCATATTGCCCCCCACATCAGGTCCTTACTTCTTGTTCACTTCAAGGCCAATTTTTTTTTCACTCTGAGGGCTGTTTTCAGTGGTCTTAGACAGCCAAGCTTCTAAACATCGTCGTGATTCAAACTGTGACTGACTTCTCTTGGGCTGTTACTATTGACCCATCCCCTGTCTTCTGCCTGCCCAAACATGCTTCTCCCTTTGTCAGATTGATCCTACACCCTCCTTCATGCAGAGTCCAATACCAGACCGCTCTTCCTCCAGTGCCTGTGTGGGTCAGGATTTACTGCTTGATGAACAGACTGTGAAAACCCGTCAGGGCTGTGTCCTAAGAATTTGCTTCTTGCCGAACATCTGGGAAACATTTATAGTTTCAGAGTGATATTTTTCTAATTCTTGCTTTTTGTTACTACTGTCGTTCACCCTTTTGCTTGGCAAGACACCTTAGTGACACTGGCATGCTTTTATTGGTTCCTTCCATCCACACAGCAGTGTTTAGAATAGCGACTCAAAGCAGAACACCTGAGCCATGACTATTGAGTTTCCATCTCCTGCTACATTGAGTCAATAGAGAATGGTCATGTTCCCACTGCCACACACAATTCAAGAAGTCTCTTAATACTTGGCGAGTCTTTATGAGTCCATATTTGTAGGAAAATGATCATAAAAGCACTCATCAATAGACAATTGGGCTCTCTCCCTTGTCTCATCTTCTAGAGCAAGCTAGGAAACAAAGAGAGGAAAATATTTTCAAATAATTTTCCAAATGACATCAAAGCTTGCATTCGGTTCAAGTTCAGTTCAGGGATAAGCAAAAATGTGGGTCAGCCAGCTCTGTTAGTTCAGCCAGACACTGTGGTCAGCTGACCATGTATGGGGTGAACCAGGAACATTTCTGAGTTTCCTATCTCAATACAGATAATTGAACTACACTTTTCATAGTCTCTTTATGGTTTAAAGTCTCATTTCCCCTTGGAGGGAGATGTCCCTGAGGGTCCACTTCCTCCTCTGTCCTTTTTATGACCTGTCCTGCACCATCACTTGCTTTGTACCTGGAGAGATTAGAGTTCCTCTCTCCATGCGCATGTTCCTCCAAGAAGGAAAATGGACATACTTCATGTGCCCAAGACCCCTGACCATGAAGAAACAAGAAATTGGACTGGTAGGAAAATCCACAAAATGTTTTTTTTATTAAAGTTTCATGCTATTTTCAGCAAGAAACATTGATCCTAACAGAGCATTGAAAATGAAATGTTCTCAGGCATCAAACAAATGACAAGATAACATCAGACCATATCAAAGGGCTGCTTAAGTTCCTTTAATGGCTGACCTTGGTGACAGTATTCAACACATTGCATTAAAGTTATCATGCCTACATTGTAACAGTTACTCACGTAGGTTGTGATGAGTGCATCTCCCTGGTGGTTAATGTAGTGTCCAGCACACAGTAGGGCCTTAGTAAATACATGCAGAATGAGTATCTGGTCACATGTTTGTTATATACATATCATGTAATAGTTGCATAGGTTTCTAAGCATCAAGATAAACAGCATCTGTCTTCTGTGATTGCCAGGTCTGCATGGTCATCAGGAATATCAGAAATCTCTAGACATGCAAGGTATACAGGCCTGCCTTAGAGAGATGAAAAGTTGGTCATTTCACTTAGGGGTCCATATTCTGTATTTTTAGTAAGCTTCCTAGACTTTCCCATCGGTCTGATTGGGAACCACTGTACTGGTGGATAATAATAAAACTGTGGGTTTTACTACGTCTTTCCCTGCATATAAACTATCTCACTTAATCACTACTTTCCAAGAAGGGTAGTATGATGGGCATGTGGAGCCTAGGGAGTACTCAAAGTAAACAGATTTGAGCCCAGTCTTCCCATCCCCAAACTCAGCATTGTGTCTGTATAACCAACCCCTTCTGAGAGTGCTGCCCAAGGCAAGTACTGTTGGCAATAAACACAGGTTATCATGAAGTGAACAAAAGCACTATCGTGTCCCTGTCCTAAGTTGTCACAAAATTCTGAGAATAACCTGGGGTAGGGGGTGTTGGGTGGTGGGGAGCAATGTGGAGACAAATCTTCCCACTGGTGGAAAATGATGAAGCTATTTCTGGTTATTTCTTTATAATTGTAGGGTTTTTTTAGGGAGACAAACCAACCACAAACTCAGTCTGAACTGATGGAATGGGGTTGGTTCATACTGTGCACAATCCCTCTGTAGGAGGACAGGCTAAACAAGACAGCAGGTGAAATTCTTTAACTGAACATGGCTCATGGATTCAATCCTCTTGCTTCTTTCTGCTTCATTTCCTACACTCTGTGCAGGGTGGTGGACACAACTCATGAATGGACTTTTGACCTCTCTCTTTTATCATATAATCAAATATGACATTAATAGGGCATTTGACAGATAAAAGTTTTATCCCCTGCTCTGGATTAGGAGGAAGCAAGTTTCATTTCACAATTCCAAGCTGCAAGGGAGCACTGTCAGCAGAAGGCACCTCCATTTATTAGTCACGAGCATGTCCTGAGATGGTTCCCTGTCACAGCCTTGACAAGAAAAGCCCAAAGGTCCAAAAGTCTGTGCAAAGGGCTCTTTTGTCATTCGAGGATATTTGGGGTCTGGCCCACTCAGGCTGGGAGACTCAGAATCAAGGCTCTGTAAAACATGCTGACACATGGTTCTATGTATGCATATATAAAATCCATAATAATCATGTGATAGAAACACAATATTTGTCTTTCTGAGCCAGACTAATTTTGTTAATCATAGTTTCATCAATTTTTCTGCAAATGGCATTATTTTATCTTCACTTCCAAGTGACATTCAGTTGTGTGTACATAACACACTACTGTATTCCTTTGGGTTGATTCTAGAACTTGTCAATATTGCACAATAAACATGTATGCTCAGGTATCTTTGTAAGGTTGCTGACTTATATTCCCTTTGGGATGTTCCCAGGAGAGATGTCATTGGATCGTATGGTAGTTCTATCTTTATCTTTCAAAGGAACCCCAGTGCTTATTTCCAGAGTGGCTTGGCTAATGGACACGCTCACCAGCATGTATAAGGAATCCCTTTGGCTAATGGACACACTCCCCGGCTTGTATATGGGATCCCTTTGGCTAATGGGCATGCTCACCAGCTTATATATGTAATCCCTTTGGCTAAAGGACACACTCACCTGCATGTATAAGGATCCCTTTGGCTTGCGTCCTCAGCAGCTTCCTTGATGACATCCTGACTGGGATGAGACAGCCTCCTAGTGCTGTGGGTTCCCTTCAACCAACAGCCTTTAAGATACTGGCTCACTCCATTGTCGGTTACAATATCCTAGTGCAACTTCAGCTTACATTTCCCTGATGGCTAAGGATTTTTTTTTCATATATTTAGAGGCCATTTGTACTTCATTTGGTGGTAGGGGAATTATCTGCTCATTCTGTTTGCTCATTAAGTGAATGGAATTTTTGATTTTGTGGGCTTTGAAGTTTAGTTTGTTGAGTTCTTTCATAGTCTAGATGTGAGTACACCTAAACCGAGTGCCCTGACAGTGTGCAGCTGTGAAAGGCGGCTTCTTCCTGTCCTGTAGACCACGCCTTCTCTTGCTTCACTGCTTACTTGCCTGTGCAGAAGTTTTGGATTTTATGCAGCTTCTTCCGTCTACTCTTCCTAAGTAGCCAGTATCTTTTAGCTGGACTGTGACTGAAAAAGCATGGGATAAAATCGGACTCCCTGAACATGGCGGACAATGAGGGCTGATGAGAAGCCAAGGACAATGGCATGGGGTTTTGTTCCTACTTCAAGTTCGGGCTTTGTGGGAGCCTAGCCAGTTTGGATGTTCACCTTCCTAGACATGGATGGAGGGGGGAGGACCTTGGACTTTCCACAGGACAGGGAACCCTGACTGCTCTTTGGACTGGAGAGGGAGGAGGAGAGGAGTGGGGAAAGGGGGAGAAGGGTGGGAGGAGGGGGAGGGAAATGGGAGGCTGGGAGGAGGCGGAAACTTTTTTTTTCTTTTTCTCAATAAAAAAAAAAAAGAAATTCCTTGTCTGTGTCTTTCTGTCGAAATGCTTTCCTCTTGCTGCTTTAGAATTCCAGGTTATGCTCTGTGATGCTGAGTTGAGCTTGTATGAGCAAGCAAGAGATGGGGATCAGTGTTCTGCTTTTCACCGCACCACTTGCTGAAGAGGCTGCCTTTCTCCAGCCTTAGGCAGCACGGTCAGCAACTGTAGATGTGGTGATATGGATGAGATCCTGGCTTTTTAACCATACTCCACGATCTACATGACCCTCTGAAACTACATCTCTGTGCTGGAACTTGAAATCAGGCCTATGCTCTGTAGGGCATTGCCCTTTTTGCTAGGATTGCCTGAGTTGCTCAGGACCTTTAGTGCCTCTATTTTGTTGGCTTCTTTGGTTACTTTTTTTCCATCTGTATTCGGGATCAAATATAGGGCCTCAAGATTTTGGGTCCTAATTTCACACATGCTTAAGATCTTTTCTGAGGCTTTTAACAGACAACTGTGTGTAAGCAAAATACCAGCATAGCCATGCTGAGTATATACTAGTTCTCCCATAACATACACCTTTTGCACTGAGTTATTTTTATCAACCTCAGAATAATCTGTATCACATAAAATGCTGAGAAATGAGCCTCAGGCATAAGGCCTATGTAATGTTTAGAATAAGATTGTTTTATGATTTATTTCCTAGACTGTTTATTATTAGCACACATTAAATGTTCATATGTATTCTGTACATGTGAGAAATCATGTAATATTTTATGGTGACTTTAAATGTAATAAAATGCTTTCTTTGTGAAACTTTAAAAATACATCTTTGTACAGGGAGTTGGTCGGAGAACCTATCAGTAAAACAAAGGTAGACTTCCCCAAGTAATATTGTTTCTGTTTTGAGGTTATTAACGTGGAAGAATTTAGAATTAGTCTGAAATGGCATGGAGTCAAATCTAGGGGGCAAGGTGGTTTATCAACTTAGCAACAACACTCGGGTATTTGTAACTGTGGTAAAGAGTGTCAATCTTATTCCGGTACTGAATCGGCTCCACCAAGGTCAGAGTTTGAAAATGTCCTGAAAGGGTTAGTGAGATGTTCAGCAGGCAAAGGCACCTGACATCAAACATAACAACCTGTGTTTCATCCCCAGGACCCACATGGCTGAAGGAGAGAACTGACTCCTGCAAGTTGACCTCTGACCTCCACACATCGGCTGTGGCAAGAGTGTGTTCACACGCAGGGAGGTTTTTAGCAGGACGAGGCCCACTGCACATGTGGACACACCCATTGCCTAGACTTTTCTGTGAACTTAAGGGTAATGAGAGAGTTACCTGAAATTTTCTCAGCTTCAGAGCAAAGTGGGAAGAATACATGTTCAGAATATCTGACTATCACAAGTTTAGAGGCTTTATTATTTTAAGAAAAATGAAGCCATTTCCCCCTGAACATTATTAGAATGAAATGACTCTAAGATCATATATGGCAAAGACTCTTTAGTGTTTGTGTCCCTGGATTAACGAAGAATTGCACCTCATCAACTGATGAGGTCATTCAGAGGTTAATTAAAATAATGAAAACAATGTGCATTAAGGAAAAGCTGATATGTGCATGTCATGATTAACTAAGTGCTAGTGCTTTCTTCATATGGAGTTATCCACAAAAGGGCAGTGGAAGGGTGATGTTAGAGGTGTGGTCTGTGATTAGAACACTTGCCTAGTGTGTGTGAAACACTGGACTTTATTCCCAGAACAAGGGGAAAATCTTAAAAACAATTGCCCAATTTGTTTTAAAAGAAGTTGAGTCTTTGTTGCCTTTATTGGTATCATATATTTATATATTAAGGTAGATAAAAACAAATTCTGAATGTATGTAAATATTCTATTTTTATAACTAGTGGTTATAATAGACTTTAAATAAGCTGAAAAATATTTAAATACATGTCTTAATGCTTTGTCAGATAAACATCTATGAAACCTACACCATAATCAATAGGAATCAGCCATCAACTCCAAAATGCCCCATTCCATTCATAACCTTCCTCCCCAACTTCTCATTTCCTTTCTGTCACTATTTATTCTTTTGATATAGGGCTTCATGTAAATGAAATCATAATACTTATTGTCACTTGCTCTGCCTTCCTTTACCCCAAATACTTATTTTATATTCATCCATGTTATTGTTTGTATCTGTCTTTTATGGCTTTTTTAAAACCAGTTTTTCTCCTGTTCACCTCAAAACATCTCGTTTCCTTCATGTTTTTTTCCTACACACCTTTATGGGGAATGTTTTAGAAAGGCCACTTGTTCATTTCCCCACCACTCAGACTCCCGAAATAGCCACACAGAAACTATATTAATTTAATCACAGCTTGGCCTGTTAGCTCTAGCTTTTTATTGGCTAGCTCTTACATATTAATTTAGCCCATTTCTATTAATCTGTGTATCACCACATGGCAGTGGCTTACTGGTAAAGTTCCGGCATGTCTGTCTCTGGTGGCTACTCCATGGCTTCTCCTTGATTCCTCCTTCTTCCTCCTAGCATTCAGTTTAGTTTTCCCCACATAGCTAAATTCTGTCTTGCTATAGGTCCAAAGCAGTTTCTTTATTAATCAGTGGTAATCACAGCATGCAGAGGGAAATCCCACATCAGGGAAATATGCCAAATTCTCTTTAACAAGCTAACGCCCATAAACCTGCTTAACTAAGGATATATTATAGAACATGAAACATTCTAGATACTGAAGTTATGTCAACAAATAAGACAGGCAAGGGCTCTTGACCCCATGTAAAATACATTACAAAAGATATCTCTTGCTGTTATGCTCTGAAAGACCACCCACATGATCTGTGTTGTCTTTTCTTGACTCACAGGTCTTCACTAAAATAGGAAGCACAATTAATGACAGCTGCCTTGCAAATCTTCCCTGGCCCCTCTCCTAACACAGGGTCAGTGTGGAGGTTCTATTTTCTATAGCCTCCCACAGTTTCATTTCCACCCCCTTTCTTTTTCTCTCTCTTTTACTCTCATTTCAGGAATGTTTCTCACGAGAATTCCTCAAACAAAGGCAGTGGCTGTAATCAGGAAGATTAAAGAAGGTGAACTGTTGAGAGAGAGTGAGGGTTCCTGGCGAGACTTGTGTCTGTATCAGAAGGGTGTAATCAATTCAGATTAGGTGAGATCAGCCAACAACATTTTCAAATGGTTTAATGGGGACTTCAAGAGATGATTTTGTGGGTAAGATAAGGCACTGCTCTTGTAAAGGACCCACCAGAGTTCAGTTCCCAGCACCTGCATCAGGGGGGACATACCTGTATGCACATAGAGAGAGATTTAAAATACTACAAATATACCTGCACTAATATACACATATAGCACATGTATGCACACAGAGAGAGATTTAAAATACTACAAATAAACCTTTTAAAATGCTGATTGTCTAGGTAAGTGAATGGCTAATACCATAGCCCAGTTTTATCAGTCACACAGAGATGACCTGCATCCCTTTTCAGTGAGAAGGCTATGAGAGCAATCCTAGAGTCCAGAGCCACTCAGGACTCAGAACTATATCTTAATAGACATATAAGCTGTGTGAGACAGCTTATAAATAAGGACAGTACTCCGTGTTCTCCCTCCACTTTGTTTTTGGAATGAGATGTGTTCATGCTTGCTCAACCTATAGAACAAATGAGGTCAACCATTTGTTTTCTCCTATGACTGTGAATTCTCCCTCTCTCTCCAAATTCTCCTACATTTATGCCTTGAGCCCTAAAACACCTCTGGAACCAAGAGAATATTGTGCTCCCAAAAGTAACTGTGGTTAGTGTGCATGACACATCTCCCATTGAGTATCACTTTCTCAGCCTGAGCTCTGCACTGGCTCTTCTGTTTCTTCTCTTCATCCGCTAGAGTCCTCGGAGGATCAGAATGGTTCAGTACTCACAATATAAAAAAAGACAGTCTAAATCCAAACCCAGTCAAGAGCAAGAAATAATAAAAACCAGAGCTGAAATAAATAAAATAAGTTTATAAAAAGAATCAACAAATCTAAGAGATGGTTCTTTGGAAGAGAAACAAAATTAGCAGGCCCTTCACCCAAATAACAAAGAAAGAAAGAAAGAAAGAAAGAAAGAAAGAAAGAAAGAAAGAAAGA
>JABTXL010002442.1:597776-627395 GCA_025134845.1 Neodon shergylaensis
AAGAAGAAGAAGAAGAAGAAGAAGAAGAAGAAGAAGAAGAAGAAGAAAGAGTGACTGAGAGGCTTAGAATACCTGAAAAAGCATTCATCAATCCTAGCAACTAGGGAAATGCAAAATAAAATGACTGAGATTTCATCTTACCCAAGCCAGAATGGCCAGGATCAATGGGAGAAGTGAAAACGCTGAGGGTATGCGGGGAAAGGGAGCACTCCTTCATGGCTGGTGGGATTGTGAACTGTTGCTGCCACTACAGAAATTGATGTGGAGAATCCTCAAAGAAATTAAAATAAATCTACCATATGGCCCACTTACATCACACCTCCGGATATGCCAAAGAACCCTGAATTATACTCCACAGACACTTGCTCAGCCATGTAAATTCCTGCTCTATTCAAAACATCTAAAAAATGGAAATAGTTCGAATGCCCTACAACTGACGATGGATAATGAAAACGTGTTACACATTCACTACAGAGTACTATTCAGCAGTAAAGAGAAATGAAGTTTGGATCCTTTCAGGTAAATGGATGGGACGACAAAAGATACATTAAGTGGGGTAACCCAGACCCAGAAAAGACAAATGTCACATGGTCTCTTTTATTGGAGGCTTCGAGCTCCAGATCTTTAGATGTGAATACATAGCATGTAGTAACTACAGAAACTGGTAAGTAAAACAGGACCATTTGCCAGGATACGAGATTGGGAAACCATAGAGGGGTAATAGTAACAGCAAGGTACAAGTGATATGATCAGACAGATGGGAAAAGAGGGATCCCTAGGGAGTGGGAGGGGTAAAGGGGAATAGCAGTATACAGTTGACATGACAAGGGCAAAGAGAAAAGAGGGGCTTTTCAGAGAAGGGGGGGTAGAAACAGAAGAAAGAGGGGGTAGATAAAATAGCAATATTGGTGGCTGATGAAAAAGCCACAAAGAATCAAGTGTTAACTATTGACCAAAAACCCTATGATGTATCTAGCAAAATGTATATACAAGCATGTATAAATACAATATGTAGTTTTAATGATTTTTTTCTCATCTGAGCTGATGGCACTCCCTCCAAGAACAAAAGACTTTCTAACTAAAGCCCCAATACCAGAATGAGAAGCCATCTTTTGAATTGTTGGCCAGAGCTCAAGACAGAGCCTGCTACTGTTGACCTTGGCTGCCTTTCCAGAGTCTGAAGTCCCTATTGCTTAAGAAACTATGCACCTCAGAAATAGGGCCGAGAGGCTCCTCAGCTAGATTGACCTGAACATTCCCTCCCTAAGGACTAGTTTTCATGGTACCAGAATCATACCATTCTACTCCTCCATGACACCTATAAACTCCATCAAAGGTCAGCATGGCACCATAACTCCACCAGTGCAATGACGTGCATAACTTGATAGTAACTGAAACGAAAGAAGAGGAAAACACTCATATTTGTGAAATATATGGTACGTATATGTGAAAATTGAATTTTCAACATGGCAAACAAGATATTATAAATAAGAATTTTTAAAATATGTTAAGAATAGCTTTTAACTAATTAGCAGTTTGTTGTTCCATATGACTATACAAACTAAATATATTTGGTTTAAAGTATTGTCATCATCACTTGTAAACAAAATATCTTGTAATACACAAACAACAGGGCTTGTAGATACAGAAAATACAAGATAAAACAGCAGCAGGACGTTGATGCTTTAAAGTTCTCTTGATTAGGAGCTGTCTGCAGACACTTTTCAGCCCTCTCTGTTGTTCTGCAGTTCTTGTCGGGAACTGGACTGGATGGAGCAGACACATCTTCCTCTTCTTCTTGCGGGAATTCTCACCTCTCAGTAATATATCTTACCAGTTGTCCCATGCTGGCACACCTGTGTACCCCGATCTACAGCTTCCCAGTCTCAAAGGGCATCTTCTGCATTTACAGCTCTTCTTCCCAGTACTGCTCCAGTCATCACTGGGAGAACAAAAATTTCCAGTCCAACATCTGTAGCAGGTTCTTCTGCGTCTGTGGTCAGAGCACGTGGTTCTGCTTTATGCGCCCGCATGCTGGGGTCCTTCCGCTGCTGCCGACTCCCTCAGGTCCACCGTGTCACCTGACTCATGGCCAGCACTTCAAATGCCTTTTTGATTTTTTTGTGAGTTCCTTCCATGCTCTCCTCCTCCTTGCCACCCACTGACTTTCTACAGAGCCTGCCACCTGGGCGCCATTACCCTCCATCTGGAGCTACTTGGTACCTGCAGAATTATTTAATTAATTAATTAAATGACAAAATTAATTAATTTAAATGACAAAAGTCGGGGTGGGCGGAACAATAGGTAATGGCAAACAGTACACTTACACACTTAATCTACAAGAAGTTATTACACAACCTGGAGAAACATGAACAACTCATTAGAGAAAACCAAGCAAAATGTATATACAAGCATGTCCCAGAAGAAGAAACATAAACAGAAGGAAAGAAACACAACTCAGTCTCTAAATATCTATCTATATGTGCACATACGTACATAGATATACATATATATGTGTATATATATATTCCCATCTTAGAACAATGAGGTATAAGTTTGCCTCTCACATTACAAAAACTAGGTCACAATGCCCCACATTGGTTAGGATGCAGAAGGAGCCTTTTCTAACAGACAGCAGCTGTGAACTTGACACTGACCCTGGAAGGCAATTTGGCTGTTTCTATAAAATGTCTGTGAAAGTTCCATGAAACTGTTGACTCAGAAATGGTGTTGCCATACATTTATCTTCTAAAAACGCTCCCAAATGCCTAAAGATATTTTTACAAGGTGTATACTTCAAACTGTGCTGTAACCCAACAGATTGTCCGTTCAACCAATTGGCACTTTAAAAATAGGTAGAGGAATGGTGCTCTCTCGTCCAGTATGATCTGCTCTTGCTGACACAGAAAGAGGTTGCTTCACAAGCACTACCTGGGAAAGTGTCAATGACATTCAACAAAGAGTAAGCCACAGAGCAGTGTGCACAGAACGATCCGAATTCGTAAAGGAGAAAGAGGATGGAGGTGTTTGGCATATACAAAGATGAGCAGCTTACCAAGAAGCCTCACTTAAAGGTGATAGAACCTGCAGAAATTCAATTCTGCTAAAAAAAAAAATGTTGTGCCTCATGTGGCTGGAGCCCATAGGTGGATCTGGCCCAACAGTTGCAAGATCCTGAGGGTTCCCATGCTGTGTGCAGCAGGATGGTCTCTCCGCTGATTCTGCTTCCCCCTGGGTTTTGGCCTCATTCTTTTTCATTCCATACAGCTGCCTCCTTCCTAAAGCTAAAAAAAAAGTGGTCACTGGCAAGCTAACTTCAGCTGTTACAAATAGAATGACCTCTACAAGCAAGAGAAACTTTCCAGCTAGTTCTGAAAGGAACCCTGGGAAGGGCCTTGATCCTTTGTGTGCCCTTTGGAGGTCAGAATCACTCCCACTAGCCTCTATTGGCCTTTGGGGGACTAAGGGGACAGTTAGAACACAGACTAGGCGTGGGGCCTCCCCACAGGAAGAGCTTCTGGTATAAACCTATATATGCTGCCTATTATACAACTTTAATAGCAGCCATTTTGGAGAGTGAATTACCATTGCAATTTAAAACACAGATGTTAGGACTGTAGGGTTTGGGTTTTGAATGAATAAGCAGCTTCCAAGTCCTTCTCAGAAGGCACCTCTTAAGACTTGCAGGAACCTCTACCTCCTCATTCTGTTCCTATCTACCTGTCCATCTCCCTCTCCTTCTCCATCCTTATTCTGCTATCCCTCTTCATCTCTCTCTTCCTCTTTTCCCCTCCCTTCCTATTATTATTTGGTCCTAATGTGGTTTATATATTTCTTGGTAATGAAGTGGTTAATTGCAAATGTCTTCTGGAAATATACTGAAGAGGAATTTGAGAGAAAAAAAAAAAACTGGCCCGGTCTTTTCTGTGAGCATTTTGGGATTGTATAAGATCCATAAATGAGGGAACAGACCCTGGAGAGTGCTGCCGCAGCTGTATGTGACCTTGTCCTGGAGAAGCCCCCAGGAGGGACTCCAGGGCAGGACCAGTCTGGTGGCTATGCTGACCTCAGCACTTGAGGCATGTGACAGCTTCTCAATAGGCTGAAACTGTCCTCAGAATTTTCCTCCCCAGAAGGTAGAAGCAGTTCTGTCTGCTGCTCTTGGCCTGATGGTTTTCCATGAGGAAAGCATATCAGAGACAAACCAAGAACGTAAGAGCTGGTGGCTAAATATATCATCTGGATCCCACAAATTGAGACTAACAAAATCAGAACCATAAAAAAGATTTTATATTGGTTATTGATGACTAAAAGATTTATTTTGCAAATTATAGAATAAATAAGATCCCAGTGGAATGGATTTCCCAAACATCATTCACTATTTTAGTGATCAGCCGACCGACATATCAGGAATGACGAAGCACCGATATCCAGTTACTCAAATAATTAAAAACAACAACAACAATAAAAATTATTACTTCTACGAGACCCTTATGTCACCATAGTCCAAGAAGATGTGAGTACTATGTGAGTGAGGCGGAAGATCCTGTGTCATTCACATGTTGTCGGTCTTGCAGGCATTAAAGATGCTTCAAAAGATGCAGGGTCAGGGAGGATCCACCCAGAAGTCTAAGGCAAGCACGAGAAGCCAGGCAATGTGTGATAAGGTTGGAGTTCACTCAGGCAGCTTCTAGGAGGGTAATGCCTGAAGCTGCAATGAAGAATCCTAAATTATAACGGAGATCCAGGTGGGTAGGACATTTGAAATTGTGCCAAGGAACACAACAGTCAAAAATGGAGACTGCCCAAGAGAGAAACTATTTGGTTTACAAAATGCAAGGTAGTAGGGGCAGGGATGCCCAGGCCTGATGGACCTTATATAGGACACCTCGGGACCTGGATGCCAGACACTGAATTAATGTTTGCCCCTCAGGTTTCTGGACTTGCTTTGATCAGGTGTTTTATGTTTTACTCAGTTTTTTTTTCCATCTAGACTGTGAATGCCCGCTCTGCCATTTTTTTTCTTTTTGGTTTTTCGAGACAGGGTTTCTCTGTGGTTTTGGAGCCTGTCCTGGAACTAGCTCTTGTAGACCAGGCTGGTCTCGAACTCTCAGAGATCCGCCTGCCTCTGCCTCCCGAGTGCTGGGATTAAAGGCGTGCGCCACCACCGCCCGGCCCGCTCTGCCATTTTGTATTGGAATGTGTAGCTTCCCTTTTTTCTTACACAGACTCATGGCTAGGAGTTTGCCTTGAGTCTCAGGAGAAACTTTGAACTTGTGCCTTTGAATAGTATTGAAAATGCTAAGATTCCACGGCATTTCTGGAGATGGACTGAATGCTTCTTGTACTATGAACATTTTGGGGCCATGGTGGAGAGTTATGGTGCCATGTGTTGAATGTTCTGTCTCTATCTGGAGGGCACTAGTATGGGAGGTTCTGGAAACTTTAGACGTAGGACTTAGCTGGAAGAAGTAGGCCACTGGGGTAGAGGTACCTCTGAAGACACTATCTGGTCCCCAGTCCCTGCCTTAGGACTTTTCCTTGTTGACTAACATGATGTAAACGGCTCCCTCTTTCACTTGTTCCCACTACCATGATGTTCTGTCTCACCACGGTCCAGAAGCACTGGAGCCAATTACTTTAAACCAAAGTCTCTGAAACCAAGGACTGAAGTAAAACCTTCCTTCCTTCCTGTTGCTGCCAGATATTTTGTGACAGCAATAAATAAAATAATATATTACATTTGTATATCTGTGTATTGTACCTCTATACATATACTTGCATATTTAAATATATTAAATATTCTAAATATGAATGATTTTTATTGTCTCCATGTATTAATATTCATCAAATTGTATGACTCAGTTTGAGTTCGGATAATATCTTCTCTACAGGGATTCCAAAGTCCCCACTGGTATTAGTGAAAATTGGCACAACCTTTGTGAACAGCAAGTCACCCCAACAGGAGAAAGCAGAGCCAGCAGTTTAGCCACCGACCTAGTCATCTCACATCTAGAAATCCATTCTCAGAAAAGCAGCAGAAGCATCCTTAATGTCCAAGAAGAAGGAAAAGGCTTCATAGATCAGTCTTTATATGCAGGAGGCATTATGATGCAATCATTTAAAAATCACAAAAATGTTAGCAAAACAAGGAAATAGACAGTTAAATAATGAGGTTAAAGTGTACAAAAATATATTCTTTTCCTATTTTCTGTATAGTTTCATGCATGTGAGCCTAAATATTGGAAAGAAGGGCGGGGCATGGTGGTGCATGGTACACATCTGCAGACCAGCACGTGGTAGAGCAAGAGCAAAGTCAAAGACATTTGCAGGCAAATGGATAGAACTGGAAAAAACTATTCTGAGTAAGGTAACCCAGACCCAGAGAAACGAACATGGTGTGTACTCCCTCATGAGTGGATCAGAGATGCAAAGCAAAGGATAGCAAGCTAATCCACAACCCCAGAGAAGCTAGGTAAAAAAGGGGGACCCTAGGAGGGACACACATGGAGGGCCCCAAGAGGAAAAATAGTTTCGATCTCCTGGGTAAACTGGGAGGAGGATAAAAAGGAGGGGATGGGGAATGGGAACAATGGGGATGGAGGTGGCCCAGCTGGGGGAAGGACTGAGGAGGACAATGAAAGTGGGATCTTTATTGAAGGACTCAGTATGGGGTTAGGGAGAAACCTGGTATTAGAGACATTTTCAGGAATCCACAAGGATGACCCCAGCTAGACTCCTAGCAACAGTGGAGAGGGTGTCTGAAAGGGCCTTCCCCTGTAATCAGATTAGTGACTGCCCAAATTGTCATCACAGAACCTACATCCAGTACCTGACAGAAGCAGATGCAGTGACTCACAGCCAAGCACTGGGCTGAGCTCCTGAAGTTTAGTTGAAGAGAGGGAGAAGGGATCATATGAACAAGGGGAGTCAAGAGAATGATGGGAAAACCACAGAGACAGCCAAACCAAGCTAGTGGAAGCTCACAGACTATGGACCAACACGTGAGGAACCTGCGTGGGACTGAACTGGACCCCCTGAATGTGGATGACAGTTATGGGGTTTGATATGTTGGGAGGAGGCCCTGGCAATGTCACCAGGACCTGTCCCAGGTTCATAAACTGGTCCTTTGGAACCCATTCCCTATAGTGGAATACCTTGCTCAACCTTAATATGGGGGTAGGGGATCCTAACACTTGATCCTGCCTTAAGTTCCTATGCCAGGCCTTATTGACTCCCCAAGGAAGGCCTTACCCCCTCTGAGGAGTAGATGGGGTATGGGAAGGGGGAAAGTGGAGGCAGGAAAAGAGGAGGGAGGGGGAACTGGGGTTTATATATAAAATGAAAAGTCATTTTTTAATAGAAAATGTGAAGAAAGAGCAAAGTCATATAGTATTAGAGTGGCCTTGCTATCTCTGCAGGTCAGAGAGTCTCCAAGCCCTGTCAAAGGAGCTTCTTGTAGTAGCTGACAATCAACACAGAGACCCCCCAGCTGCTCAGAGTGCTGAAAATAAGAGTGTCAGAGTTCAGCCCTACATGGGACACACATGTCACGGCCCTCACCCCAAGGCTCAGAGATTTTCCAGAAGGAGGAGGGAGAAAGATTGTAAGAGCCGGAACTGGTGAATCATAGCAAGGGAACAATGTTCTCGACACGCACGAGAGAGATCCCACCACTAGCAGAGGACCTATTGGTGGTTAATAGTTGCTGGGGGGAAGAGTCAGTTTTCTAACACCCTGACTCCTGATAGGCCAGCTGTTTGCCAGTGTAGCTCCCACTGGCTTGGGAGTGAGGCCTACACTGGCAAAATCCCACCAGCAGTGGAGGAGCTATGGAGGACAGCACATTCAGTGAGGTAGACGAAAACTTGAGTGGGAAGTGAGGGAAGGTTGGAGATCACAGTTATGGGAGAAGTTAGGAGAGGGGTAAATAAGACAGTCCTGAAGAATTAATAAAAGTATTGTTTAAAAAGAGATCAAAGTCATCTTTGCTTTCATTTTGGGCTACATGAGACAATGTGTTATACTTCTCCCGTATTTCCAAATTACATAGATTGGAAGGTCAATTCTAGGTTTTAGATATTTTGTAAAATTTATTTTACATCTCAATTGTAGTTCCCCCTCCCTCCTTTCCTCCCATGCACTGCCCACCCCATTCACTCCTCCTCTGTTAAGAAAGGGGCGGTCCTCCCATGGGTAGTAATAAAGTATGGCATATCAAGTTGCAGTAAGACTAGGCACCTTACCTTGTATTAAGACTGGGCAAGGCAGACCAGTATGAGAAGTTCCCGAGAGCCAGGCAAAACCTTAGGGACAGTCCCTGCTCCCATTGTTAGGAGTCCTACAAATAAACTAAGTTACACAACTCTCAAATATATGTAGGTTGGTACCATGCAGGATCTCTGATTGTTGACTCAGACTCGGTGAGTTCCTATGAGCCAAGCTAGTTGTTTCTCTGGGTTTTCTTATGATGTCTCCTACAATCCTCCCTCCCTCTCTTTATCAGGATTCTGTGGAGGGGGGCGGGACTAATGTTCTGCTGTGGGTTTGCATCTGTTTCCATCAGTTACTGGATGAAGGCTGTCTGATGACATTGGGGTAGTCACCAATCTGATCACAGGAGATGTCCATTCAGGCTATGTATCCACTATTACTAGGCTTTTTAGCTGAGGACATCCTTGTAGATTCATGGGGGTTTCCCTTGCAGGTTTCTATCTGACCCTGAAATGCACCCCTTTCCAGTCATCTCTTTAAGTACTCTCCCCCTCCATTCACTCCCTCTACCCAACCCCTCAAGTTCCCATCCTCACCCCACCCCCATTTATCCAGGAGATTGCTTCTACCTCCCCTTCCCAGGGAGATTCATGAGTACCCCTTTGGGCCCTGCTTGTTACCTAGCCTCTCTGGGGCTGTGAACAGTAGCATAGTTATCCTTTGCTTTACAGTTAATTTCCAGTTATGAGTGAGTTCATGCCATGTTTGTCATTCTGGTAGAATCTGGTAGAATTTGGGGGGTAGCTTATGTATACTATCATATCATCTGCAAATAGATTACTTTGACTTTTTCTTCTCCAATTTGTATCCCCTTGATCTCCTTGTGTTGTCTTATTGCTCTAGCTAGAGCTTTAAGTACTATATTGAATAGATATAGAGACAGTGAACAGCCTTGTCTTGTTCCTGATTTTAGTGAAATTGCTTTGAGTTTTTCTCCATTTAATTTGATGTTGGCTGTTGGCTTGCTGTATATTACTTTTGTTATATTTAGGTATGTTCATTGTATACCTGATCTCTCCAAGACTTTTATCATGAAGAGGTGTTAGTATATATGTGTGTGTGTGTGTGTGTGTGTACACATATATTCGTATATGTATAGTTTTTTCTAGACAGGGTTTTTCTGTGTAGCTCTGGCTGTCCTGGAACTCACTTTGTAGACAAGGCTGATGTCAAACTCACAGAGATCCACCTGCCTCTGCCTCTCAAGTGTTAGGATTACAGGTGTGTGCTACCACCACCCAACTGGGGTGTTGGATTTTGTCAAAGGCTTTTTCTGCATCTAATGAGATGATCATGTCATTTCTTTTTCTTTCAGCTTTTCTATGTTGAACCATCTATGCCTCTCTGGGATGAAGCCTGTTTGATCATAGTAGATGATCTTTTTGATGTCTTCTTCAGATTTTTCTTAAACACATTTTGATGATTTCCAATTTTCTGCAATGAACTGGTATTACTTTTAAAATTTTGCAACTAAATGTGCTCATATTTTTTAATTAAAATATTTTTAGTAGAAGAACCACCAATTTCCTCAACTTTTAAAGAGTGATCTGATTTTCCCTCTCCCTTCTGCTTGGTTTGAGTACAGTTTGTTCCTTTTCCTATTCTTTATTAAAATGAAAGGTTAATGGTTGGTTTGAAGTTTTCGAATTTGGAAATTATAATTGTTATTAGAAAAAAGAACATTTATTGATGTGTTCCCTTTTAGCATCGATCCAACTGTAGGTAGTAATTTAAATACAACAAGTACTCAGAGCACATTCTGATTTTCACTAAAGCTCCCTGTTTTGGCCCATTGGTTATTTTGAATAGTATTGTTAAGTTTCCAAATATCATGAATTTTCCAAATTCTTTTCCAGTATTTTTTCCAGGTTTAATTCCATTTTTGTTGTACAATATACTTTGTATAGTTGTAGCCCATTTAAATACACTGAAACTTATTTTATAGCTAACATATGATCTACCTTGGGGACTGGACCATAAAATTTTGAGGAGAAGGTACATTTTGCCCCTATTTATTGGAGTATTTAATAGATGTTAATTATATCAGGTTGGTTTATAGTATTGATCAAGATAATTTTCATATTGATCTATTGTACACATTTAATAATTGAAATCTCTACTTTTATTAAATTTTCTGTTTTCTTCAATTCTGTAAGGGTTTGATTTATGGAGTTTGGGATTCTGTTATCAAGTATGTACAGATTTATGCACAAGAGTAGATTATTAAAGGGGTAGATTAATCCCTTTGTCATTACAAAACAATCCTTGCTTCTATTAACAATTTTTGCCTGTAAGCTTGTTTTTATCTGATGTTAGTACAGCTTCCCCAACTTTCCTCTGGCTATTGCTATTATTATTTGCATAATATACTTATTTCATTCTCTATTAGTAACTTTTGCATTGCTCTGAGTATATTCCTGAGGAAAAAAAATTAGTGAGGATTTGTGGGGCTTGTTTCAGAGATTTTAGTTGCTATTCTTTAGATACATTGATTCTGAGCCTACGGTGAGGGACGACATCATGGTAGCAGGAAATGTGGAAAAAAGAGACCATTCACCATTTGGTCAACAAAGAGAGTGGAAAAGAAAAGAAGAGCCAGGTATAGCCTTCAAAGCCCCTTAGTGATGCGTTCCTTTTAGCTGGGCCATAGAGCCAAAGTTTTCAAAGACCCCCAGAAGAGTGCCACCAACTAGGACCCAAGCATTTATCACTACGTTTGTTGGAGATATTTATATTCAAACAATAACATCTATCTAAACTTCACCTATTTATTACTTTTTAAAGTATGGCCTTTTGTAGACAGCATGTAATTGGATAATTTTTAGAAGTCTAGCCTAATCTGTGATTATTTTTATTTTATTTTTGAGATTAGAATATAATTAAAAATTCTCTCTTCCCTTTTTTTCCTCCAAATCCTCCCATAACCCCTCCCCATTCTTCTTCAAATTCAAATTCTTTTTCACTGTTATTGATGTATATATGTATATGTAGATAGATATATATTCCTAAATATAACTGTTTCCATCCATATAATGTTACTTCTATGTATGTTTTCAAGGCTGGCCATTGGCACTGGACAACTAATTGGTATGCTTAAAGAAGGAGGAAGACCCTTCTTTTCTACTCTCGGCTTTTCAAAGTTGCTTATAGGTTTCTGAATCTTTCTGGATTTTATCCCAGCTACTTTGGCATGTTCATTGATGTAATCCTTGTTCAACTCCCCTCATCAAGGACACTTCTCTTTACACCGAGATTACCACAGAAAACCACAACCAATCAAAATGCAGAGCTCTGGCTCACAATCCCAGTAAATATATCTACAAAATACTTCTTAACATAAAGGCTCAGCTAACATGGTAGAAGAGAGGTTGGAAAGACTGCTAGAGACAAAAATCAGGGAATTCCTTCTGAGATTGTGCCTACTAGTAATATCAGAAACTACACCCATAAAGTTCCACTAACATGGCTACCCAAACATGAGCTAATCTATGATTTTTAACTGAAAGTTTTAATCCATTTACATTAAACATAATGACTGAAAAGGTAGAATTTATAGCTACCATTTTCTTTGTGTTTGCTCCATGTGTTATTTTCTTTTATTTTTCTGCTTATTTCCTTTCTGTTAGATATTTTATGATTAAAATTTCAAGCCCTGTGTTTATTTTATAGTATGTTTTAAGAAGTATTTTCTCCATGGCTTCTCTAAGGATTACTGTTAACAAATTTGCTTTAAATATCCATTTTGAATTAAAACTAATTCAGTTTTAGTATCACATTAAACTTTGTATAATATGGCCTCATTCCAGGCTTCACCTTCCTGTAGAAAGGCAGCATTTGACAATACTCAGTATCTCAGTTCCACTCAAGAACATTTGCATTTACTACAGTTAGTGAGCATGTCCTGAAGAAACCTTAATTTCTATTTGAGGAACAAAATGAAAGATAGAGTTAACTCTTCAGGCAGAGGACGTGTCAGCTTCATTTGCTAAAAGAGGTGTCACCTTTATTGAACCTTTTGAATTTTCATGTGTAGTGTGGGATGTCCTTCTGTATATGTATTGTTTTTATTGGCTAATGAATAAAGCTGCTTTGGTCAATGTCTTAGCAGAGTAAAGCCAGGTGGGAAATCTGAACAAAGATATATAGAGAGAGTAGGCAGAGTCAAGGAGACACCATGTAGCTGCTGAAGGAGACAGACGCCAGAATCTTACTGTAGGCCACAGCCTCAGAGTGATACACAGATTAGTAGTGTATGCAGGTTAATTTAAGATCTAAGAGCTAAGAAGAAATATGCCTGGGTCATCAGCCAAACAGTTTTGTAATTAATATAGTTTCTGTGTAATTATTAGGGTCTGGGCAGCCAGGAAACATACAAGCAGTCTCCACTTATACATGTGGAAACTCTTATACTGACTCTGTGTGTAACTGGGAAAACATAAAAGTGTTTCTCACAGTGATTTTTAAACAAGTTATGATGCATTCTTAGGTACCAAAGACTGTGGGGAAATTTCTTGACAAGCCTAGATGTGGATAAGAATTTCAATTTTTATGAGATTCTTCAAGTGCTTGACTCTTAGGTGTCATCATTGGCTTACTCTTCCTGACAACAAGCACACTGAGGAGAGGAAAAGAGTCAGGTGAGTTCTGGGAAAAGCAAAATATGCTGTTAGCGTCTCTCAAAAACAATTTTCCTCAAACTTTATCACTACACATCACTCGGCATGTGTAATGTAAGACACACACATTTGCACACAGGTTCATATAATATGTAGCACATCACTTTGCATTTCAGTGATTGTCTTGCTCTGGGCTGAAGTAGAAAACCTGAATGAGACAGTGTGACTGATCTATTGGGAGCTCACCAAGGCCAGCTGGACTGTGACGGAAGAAGCATGGGATAAAACCAGACTCTCTGAACATGGTGAACAATGGGGGCTGATGAGAAGCCAAGGACAATGGCCCGGGGTTTTGATCCTACTTCAAGTTCGGGCTTTGTGGGAGCCTAGCCACCTTGGATGTTCACCTTCCTAGACATGGACAGAGGGGGGAGGACCTTGGACTTTCCACAGGACAGGGAACCCTGACTGCTCTTTGGACTGGAGAGGGAGGGGTAGAGGAGCTGGGGGGAGGGGGAGAAGGGTGGGATGAGGGGGAGGGAAATGGGAGGCCGGGAGGAGGCGGAAACTTTTTTTTTCTTTTCTTTTTCTCAATAAAAAAAAAATTTGAAAAAAAAAAAAAAAGAAAACCTGAATGAAATGGAGTTTTCACGTGGTCTTCTTGGATGTGTCTGTCAGTCCCATCAAAAATAGCATGATGCTGGTGTTGGGCAGAGTTGAACTTTAATCATGATGCTGCCATTCTCAGTGTGACTTGATACTTAATCTCTTAATCATTTAATCTTTTGAAGCCCAAGTTTCCTCAAGAACAACAACAACAAAATGTCGGATTCTGTGCCAGTTTCAACAGTTCAAGTGAGATAATACCCCCAAATAATTATTACTCACACAGTTACTGCTCACGAGGAAGTTTCTAATTAAACATACTGACGCCAGCAGCTGTCGTGGACACGTCTGCCAGTGCAGCAGGCTGAAAGACAAATGGCAGACGGAATGAACGCTCTGCCCATCTGATTCCGCTGCGCTTCAGAAAACGTCTAAGAAGTGAGGACTAATAAGAGTCAGGGTGATGGTGGAGACTAAGTCAAGTCTCAATCGTATTCAAGTCTATAACTGGAATCTAAAGGATTATGATTAAGAGCAGAACTGAAAGCAAACTTTCCAAAATTCCAATGAAAGGGAAATATCTAGGATTTTTTGTTAATTTGATATATTTGCAAAGCTACATTGCACTTACAGTTTTTTCAGTGCTGTGAAGAAACACTATGACCATTCATTGATCTTTGACTTCACCGCAGACAACTTCACTTTTGATAATGTTTGTTGTAACTTCTTTACATTTATATGTAACAGTATTTGTAAAAATGAGTCACGGTTAAAGGAGGGCTTGTGCGGTGGTTGAATAAGATTATCCCTATAGCCCATAGAGAATGGCACTATTAGAAGGTGTGGCCTTGTTGGACTGGCTGTGGCCTTGTTGGAAGAAGTGTGTCACGGGGGGCTGGGGATCAGTTGCTAGTTTTTTGTGTCCATAGACAGAGGGAATATTCACCTTTCTATGAAGACTCCTCTTACTGCACAATGATATTCTAACATACATTTTTATTATGCAACAATAGAGCCAAAATGTTACTCTGGGAATAAAGACATTGAAACATTAAGTAGCTATATAATAAACTGCTTTGCATAGGTGCAAAACTTTTACTGTGTATGGAAAAAGTTGTATCTTGTGTCAATTAGCTTTGCTCACAATAACAATGTATACATAAAAAGTAACCCCAAGACTTAGTGACTGAAACAAGTATTTTTTTTCCTCACAGATCTATGAGTCAGTTGGCCTGGTTTCACTTTACAGTGTAAGTCTATAGGTCAGGACTTCTGGCAGCTCTTTCATCCTCCTTCGTCCCACCAGGCTATTCAACGCACATTCTTCTTGGGGTGACGGCCAAGGCACAGCCAGAGGTGAATTTAACCTCCTACACACATTTCAAGCTACCTTTTGCATTACATCTGCTAGCATCTCATCAGCCAAATCAAAGTACATGGCTAAGGTCAGAGTCAAGCAGTAGGGAAGGATATTCTGAGTTCAAAGGACGAGCGTGCAAACATACAAGGCAAAAGGTATGGATATAGGAAACGATTGAGTGTTGGGTACAATAGTTTAGCCCACCACACTCCAGAAAGGTCTTGGTTGAAATGTATTTGAAATTGAGGAAGGATTTGAGGTTGCAGTTTCCCTTGGTAGACCACAAAGGAGAGCTTTGCCAGATGGAAAGAAGATATGCCTATAGGGGAGACTAAACAGTTATCACCATAGATTAAGAGATGGAAAGAGAGAGAGAGACGCTGGTCATTCTGTTATTGCCAAATCCTCAGTGGCATTAGCTATTACTTGACAGCAGCTGAATTTGTTGATGTTAAGAGAAGTTCATAAACAAAGAAAAATCAGGACCATTGCATACACAACATCATTTGGGGATGATGTTAGAACTCTTCTATAATAATATGCTGCCCAAGAAGGCAAGCCATAGTGTGGTGGTTTAAGTAAGTTTGTGTTTGAATGCTTGGACCATACGAATGGCACTATTTAGGAGGTATGGCTTTGTTGGAGGAAGTATGTCACTGTGGCAGTGGACTCTGAGGTCTCATATGCTCAAACTATGCTAAGTATGGTACACAGTCTCCTTCTGCTCCCTACAGATCAAGATGTAGAACTTTTAGCCCCTTCTGAAACACCTTGCCGGCCTGAATGCCACCACGTCCCTGTTGATAATTGACTAAATTTTTGAAACTATAAGCCAGCCCAAACTAAATGTTCTCTTTTATCAGAATTGCCATGGTCATGGCTCTTCACAGTAACAGAAACCCTGACTAAGACACACAGTAACGGTGGATGTAGAATACATGTATTCTCCTGGGGTTTATAGGAGCATTTTATGTTGATACTAGTTAACACTAGTTTTCAGCTAGGCCTGTAGGGTCTGCTTTTTGAGTTGTCACATTTGAGAAACATTTATTCTCCATCCTAGTGAACCAAGGTGTAATTAGTGTTTACTTAATTCAAGCAGCTTTCCCATCAGTAATAATAAGAATAATTACAATTTCTCTGTTAGAGTTTATATTAGATTTAGTTGCTTCCTGGGTCTCTGAAGCCAAAGGCATTTATTTGGACACAACATTAGCATTCCCTAGAAGCTTAAGATCATAGATCATGGTTACTTGTATCATTTATCACTCATTCAATCATAAAGTATGGAACCTAAACTATATACCAGATAAATATACAGATACTATGTAAGATAAAGTTTGTAATGTAACAGTACAAATAAGTGCTAAGTATCAGGAAAGTCTATAAATGCTCTGAACTAGCAGAGGTACTATTCAATGAAAATCTGGACCTAGTAAAGTCTAAAACAAATCTAATCATAGAAATAATGTTTTCAAATGAACCATGACAACGAGGAAGGAACTAACTCAGCATTGACAGTGTAGAGAGTCAAACATCCTACACTACAGCATCTGAGATTCTCCCACATGACACCAGGATATAGGATGCCAAAGAAATTAAGCACAACTGGTCATGTATATATTCAGTTAAAGATAATGAGAGTCTTACTATATAGGAGCCATGCACAAAAGACAGAGCAGTGGATAAAGACAGATTCAGGATGGACTGCAAAGTGTAGATAAAGTAGATTCAGACAAAAGTCGCATGTGCGTCTCCTGTGCAGACAGAAGCTTGCGAGTTTTAGGCGTGTGTATTTAAGATGAAGCAATCATGCATGCAGGCTCTAAAACCAGGCAGGAGGAAGAGGTGATGAGGAAGCAATAGGTCTCGTGAGAAACAAAAGCAGAAAGAAGTTTATGTCCAGTGTGGAGGAGACTAAGGGATGAAAGTGGATAGGGCGAGCAAAAAGGAGGAAGAGAATTAACAAAAAACAAATTTTGCTTAAAAATGTCCTAATAAAACCTAACATAGCTCATGCTAATTTAAAACTAAATACATACATTAAAAAAGATGTAAAAGAAACCTGTTTTCTTATCTGTTGGTTAAGAGAGAAGACACAAAACTCAACAAGCAAACAAGCTGAACAAATGCATCTGGAGAAACCATCACTACTATAGAGACGCTAAGGAAGTGGCAGTGTGCTGGAGCATGGTCCATGTGTCTGCTCCCATCACGGGGCTAATGTACCCGGCACGGCCATGGGGGCAGAAAACTTGCCCCTGAGGGCCAGCAGCTCCAAAGCCCATCACTGTGTGTGATGTGGCAACAGAGGTCCGCTCCACCTTTTTCATGAAGGTAAAAGAGCCCACAGCATCCTCCCATCTTTCTTGTGCTTTATATAAGCCGCCTTCTCAGAGATCTTTCCTGAAGATCTCCAGACCGAGGCAGGTGCAGGCATGTGGAAGGTGATGGACTTCTTTGTAAACACTGAGGTCTAGCTTGTGGTAAGATTCATGCCACATTTCCTTCTCTTCCAGCATCTGCAGGAGGATGGGCTGCTACTAATAGAACAGCAACCAGATGAAGAGGCCTTCATCTTCTTTAAAAATGGGAAATAGGAGCCATGAGTGGTGTCACACGGAGAATCGCAGCAGGTTCTTAAGAAACCGAGGCAGGGGGATGGTGGCATAAAGGCCCGCTTGAGCTACATATGGTAACCTGGTCTCAAAAACCAGAACTGAAAACATCTTTTCAAAAGAGGAAACTATGTGTAATGACCTCTGTTGCACACTTTTGCTAGTCCTGGCTTTCCTGCCGAGAGCAGAAAGATACGCAGAGTGAAGCGCCTTCACAGATATTCTGATTTTAAGCTGGTTTGAAATCCTCGGCACCACATCGTCTTGGCTTTCTACCATTTCCTTAGAGGAAGGATGTGCTGATTTGTCAAATGCACAGTGAAGGAATGTTGAAGTAAAGCACACAGCAATGGCAAATGACCTCAGCATTCACTTTCCAAGATTGATTGCTTACAAGCTGAAGGAATGGCCATGGTAACATCTGTCATCTTCAAAACTTCCTGGCTCTGTCCCACCGCATTTAGGGACAGCCCGACAAAGCTGAGGCAGAAGGTTTAAATGATGAGACCATGTTAAAAGAAAGACCATATCAATTTAAAGAAAAGAAAAGGAGAAAAACAACAACCCTAGTTCTCCCTCTGGAAGTCTAAAATTGTAAGAATGTTAATTGGAACAAATTTTGTGCTGTGGTCTTTGTTGCGTTGTGAAATAAGCCCTAGCCAGCTGTGAGGTTCCCGTTCCTCAGAAAGCATTATTGGCAAATGCAGAACAAGGAGGATCATGGTTGTGTACATTTGCATTTGTTTAAGGGAATTAGTTGGATGCTTGTATACGCTAATATGTCAAGACAACATTATATGCAGGTCTAAACACTTGATTTCCAAACCAATGCTGATAAAAAATGTTTTTTTTTATAACTTACTCATCATTATAACTTAGTTTTCCATTGACAATATTGATTATACAAAGAAATTTCACAGCCCTACATTATATCCTAATATGGTTTTGTTGTTGTTGATTGGGTTATGGCATGGTGTGTGTGTGTGTGTGTGTGTGTGTGTGTGTGTGTGTTAAAGATAGACTCATGTATTTGAGGTTGGCCTTGAACTCCCTATGTAGACAAAAAGGAACTTGAATTTCTGACCCTCCTGCCTCTGCGTACTAAGAGCTTGGGTTACAGACACGTGGTACCATGCCCAGTTTATGCAGTGCTGGGGATCCAACCCAGGACTCCTGTCACGCTAGATAAGCACTCTGCCAATGGAGCTATGGTCCAGTCCTCCCAACAAGCTTCTGCAACTTAATATCATACCCTGTCATGTGCTTATTAGAATTCTATAGCCACTTTGCTCTGGCTCTTTAAAACTGGTTGTTACGTTTCAGAAAATTTGTGACTAGATAGTAAAAACAATTGTTATCATAATAAAATAATATGAATTTACAATAAATTGAAAATAATACAAACTTAATACCAAAAACTCAACCACTTCCTACTTTATATTTTTTTTTCTGGAGTTATTTCAATTGATCCCATCAGTGTGGAGGAAATGTCACACAGTGGCATGCTACTGAGTGGTCCTCCTCAGTGATGTCACATTGGTGGCTTTGAATGTACCATGGTGGTAGACCCTGCCCCATGAAAATCAGAGGCCACAGATCAGAGCAAAGATGTGACAGTTGTGTAGCTTGGTCCTCTGGTGGGACCCCTAACAGTGAGCACAGGGCTGTTTCTGACCTGTTACTGACTTGACTGGGAGTTTCCTATCCTTCAGACCTCATCTCCTTTTAGGAGTGCATCTGTGTCTGTTCCTCAGTCTTACGTGTCCTCTCCTAGAGGGCAATGCAAAGCCCTTCGTGTGTTCCCAGGAAGGTCTCTGGGCTTCCAAACTTGATTTTAAAGGTGGAGTAATCACCCTAAATCCTACGTGAGCATATTTCCTTAGTTATTAGGCATTGTCAGTTGGGTACTGTGGGGCAGACTTAGAGACAAAGAATAAAAACTAGTACTCTGAAAATCAGTGTTTGTGAAAGGAGTAAAAGAAAATGGGCCAAAAGGAAAAGCTGAGTCCTGAAGTTTCCCAATGAACAGTTATGTCAACTGAGAGCTGTGGAGCTCAGGCGGTCCTTGGGATTTCTCCCGTTGGGGGTGTAGCACCCTAGCTTTCATTCTTTTGCATGACCAGTCCTTGGAAACGAAACAAAGAGTGGTATTGTGCACTTTTCTTATTCCTAGATACTCTCCACTGGGAGCTGATAGGCGATAACTGTCTTTTTGGCAGCACTCCAACAGCCTGCATTGTAGGGAATGGAAGCCCTGAGTGAGTGAGTGTGCTGTTAATATGGGCGTGGTCATATCAAGAATCATAGCTATACCCATGGGAAAACAGCAAAGTGTTACCCATAGGGTACAGCTGAGAGAGATACCAAATCATTTGTCTAGCCCACATATGGATGCCGAGAGAAAATAGCCATCCTAGCTTTCCTCTCTCTGCTAGTTATACAAAGATTAGCTAAACCTGTCTCCTCGATCCATCTCTTTACCATAAACCCTTTCTGTATGTTACAACTCCACCTCGTTGTTCAGCTGCATGTAACACCCCTGCCTCTCTGTTCAACTATACATGACACACATAGAGAGGGGCTGCAGTTTCCCCGTTCAAGATCCCAGTCAATCTGATGCCCATTGTTCTATCTGACCTTCTTTCTGTCTCTGTGTGTTTGTCTTTTCTTCATTCCCTTGCATCCCCAGTCCAGCGAAGTGTCTGGAACCATGCATAGACATAGTATTGCAGTTCTGCAATGGAGCTTGGGTGACAAAGCGTAGCACTGTGTAGCGTCTCCTATGTGCCAGGCACTGTTTTGGCAGCTGGAGATGCAGATAATAAGCATGTTTGGAAATACTGAACACATAAAGAGAAGCACTCTACTGCTAAATAACATCCTCGATAATCTTCAAAATCACCACGATGTTCCTATCCCAGAGTCTCTGCTACTCACCACTTGGGGCTTCACTCTCTTTGGGTCTTGGCTCAATCAAATGTTCTCAGGCTACTCTGTTAGAAATAACAGGGGTACCCTACTAACATAGCACATCTTCACACTCTCCATCTCCCTCCCTCCTTCGGTTGCTAGCTTTCTCTGTTCTCCTAAGGGGTCTATATCCCTCTCTCTTGCCTGCCATTCCCCTGAGCATCCTTGTTGGACTGTGGTGAAATACTTCTCTTTCATTTTACTTCTTCCAAATTGGGGTGGGGGGAGGGTGTCACTATTAAGGAAGCAGGATAGTTGCTTTGTTTAATTTCCTCTCACTCATTACTCTCACCATTAAATGATTTAATTTTTTTCAGATATTGGAAGCCAGATGGGGGAAAATGTTTGGAAACTCCAATTAAAGCAAATCCACATCAGATGATCTAATTGACTACAAAATGGTGTGTGCACACATGACTGCCTTCCTAGGAGGCAGTCTTGGCCCCTCAGAGGCTGGGATGGGGATTTTCTTAGCAAAAGCTTCCACTGCCACTGCCCATCTGCCCGCCCACCTGTATGTGTGTGTGTGTACACACATACACACAGGCTCACATGCACACGCACACAACTTATTTAATGAAAAATATAAAAATAAATCAACCTGGACTCCTTGGAACAAATGAGAATATTTGGAGTTGGTTGCATGATCTCAGCATCTAGTTTGTTGAGAGACTTAAGAAAACTTCTCATTTTTGCGTCTACTGTGGGTCTACTTTGCTGTTTTGCAACATGTTGAAGAGTTGGAAAGGGAGCAAGATATGTATAGAGAAACAGCAAATGTGCTTTGGTCCCACATTTAAAATAGTGCAAAATTATGAGACTGATTAAGATTAGCATCAATTTCTTTTGTGGCATTTTCCCTTGATCCAGTTACTGCCTACCTGCTCTTCAATTTTGAACCTAAAAAAGAAACCGTCATCAAAACATGCAGGGGAAGCCCAGCCCAAAGGGGCGTGTTCGCCTTGGGCTAATGTTTACGTATAAATCTGGCGGGTGTGAGCACTGCTGGTCCTTTTTTGTACTTTCTGCTCACCGCTGGTGTTGTAAGCTATTCCCTCATTAAAGTTTACTATTTCATATTAAAAAAAAAGAAAACTTCTCAGTGTTTGGTTTTCACATGACTTAAAAAGTGAGCAACCTAGGGATGGAACCACATTTCGGACATGAGTAAAGAATGAATATCACCCATCCTATGTTGTGCAGTAAATACTCATGACTATTTTCTCAGTCTGCTGTAGTATGTGTAAGAGTTGGCATTTGTTGGTTTTCTGGCACAGCCATTTCCTATCACTTTTTTGTCTTTACCCCCTCACTGCCAATTCCCTACTAGACCCATCCCAAGCCACTTCCACCCATCTGCCATCCACAGATTCAGTGTTCCTACTGGGCTGCTATTCCACCAGATGGCAGGAACTCACTACCAGAACTCCTGTGACTTCACAACAATGGTTGTCAGGATTCTTTGTTCTCAATGTTTTGGGGTATGTCATCCACTTTATCCATCATCAACACATGTTTTAACATTATCTTCTCCAAAGGATGAAAGGTAAAGTTTCAAGCAAGTAGACAGGAGTCAAAATTAGCGATCACACTTGAATTCAGAAAGCAGGGTTTTCAAAACAAAAACTCACCAAAATAAGATTAACATAATTTTTAAAAGGTTTGTTGTCCCTTTGAGTAGGGTTATTTATTAAGTTGTTTAAACAAATATTTATTTAGTATCCCCATCACATCATTCTCAGTACTTGGAGATAGCAATGAAGGTTTCAGTACTGATGCCTATGTGTCAGGAAGGAATACAATAATAGGCATAACAATATTAACTTCTGTGCTCCGTAGGAGCATCCCATGTGATACCAAAGGCTCTCCCAAGTGATAAGAGGAAGGAAGAGAAAAGACTGGGAGATTCGAGAGAATAGAATTGTTGGGGTGTAGTTTACTACAGGGCAGCCAGGACAGATAAGGATATTTTCATTAAAACCAGAAAAGTCTTTTAGGCTATAGAAACATATAATGCAAAGGCCTGGAGAGGAATTTACCCAGCATAATGGAGGAACCAACGAAAGGTCAGCGAAAGGTCAGCATGGAGTGGGTCAGGAAGCAAGAGAAGGATGAGAACATGCAGGCTTTAATGGACCCATGCCATTGGACATTGACTTTACTCTGAGTGAGCAAAGGAGACTGAGAAAACTCTTGAGAGACAAGTAACCTGATGAAATTTAGGTTTAAAAGTAACCTAATTAAAAAGTAGTTTAATTAAAAAATTGGGGCGCACTTTCATAACTGCTTCACTTCCATTATCGTGGTTCTGTTTAAGCTGTTTGTTGCCTCTTGGTTTTATTTTGATATGTGTCTAAGAGTTTATCAGATTCTTCTGTGTTTCCTACGGTATGTGTGCGCGCGCGCGTGTGTGTGTGTGTGATTGAATGCATATTCTTAAATATTCCTTATGGAATCTCTGAATCTCACAAATCTGTAGTAAACACCTCTGTGGCTTGTCTTCCTACAACAGCAAAAAAGACCCCAGCAGGACCCTTGGCTGAATTCTGTTAGAACATTTAAAGAAGAGCTAACGCCAGTGCTCCTCAAACTTCCATAAAACAGAAAGGGAAAGAACATTTCCAAACTCAGTCTATAAAGCCAGCATTCTTCTGATACTAAAATCAGCTAAGGGCACAAACAAAAAGAAGTTTGTGGAATATTTCAATCAATAAAGCTTAAAACACATAACAAAAGAATGAATCTAGCCAAGAAAATAAAAGATGATGTTTTACTCGGGATTTCTATTGCTGTGAAAAGTTACCATGATCATGGCAGCTCTTAAAAAGGAAAGCATTTACTTGGGGCTGGCTTAACAGTTCCGAGGACTATTCCATTGTTACCATGACAGGAAGCAGGCAAACATGATGCTGGAGAAGAAGTGAAGAGGTCTACATTCAGATGGGCAGGCAGCAGGAAGAAAGAGTGATCCCAGACCTGGATTGAGTTTCTTAAACCTCAAAGTCCACTCCCAGTGACACACTTCTTCCAATAAGGCCACACCTCCTCAAACAAGACTATACCTCCTAAAAGTGTCACTCCTTAGGAGCCTATGGAAGCTGTTTTCTTTCAACCCGCCATATTCCAGTCCCTGGCCCCCACGGGCTTATAACTATATCATAATGCAGAAATGCATCCAGCACAACTCCAAAAGTCCCCATAGTCTATCAGTCTGAACACTGTTTAAATGTTCTAGGATCAATGTTTCTTCTTGAGACTCATGAAATTTCTTAACTGTAAGCTGCTGTAAAATCAAAATAAAAAATCAGACCATATACTCCTAACATACAATGACACAGAATATGCATTACTGTCCCAAAGGGGAAGAAAAAAGGGATAATGAAGAAATGCTGGACTGTAACAAGACCAAAAACCAGCTGGGCAAACTCAAAACTCTGTTTTTCCATGTCTGATGTCAAAGTGTTCTTCAAATCTCCAACTCTTTCAGTTTTGTTAACAGCAACACACTTCTTTCTCTTGGGCTGGTTCCACACTCAATTTTCAGCTTTCCTCAGAGGGGATCCTATGACTCTGGCATCTCCAACACTTTGGGGTCTCAAAGGCTTTCCAGACTTCACCTTCACAGTTTCACATAATGGCCTCACTAGGCCTCCGTACATGCCTGGCCTCAGTAGCTTTCCATAGTCACAGAGTGAGATTACATAGCCCCTTTCTTGTATGCTTAATTTGAAAGTAAAAACCGTGTGGCCAAAGCTGCCAAGTTCTACTACTTGCTGGGGTTAGAACATAGTCTCCTTGTTCAATTGTATTTTTATTAGCTTTCTGTTTTCTATAATTTCCTTTTCTGCCTAAGCTTGGCTGTTCTGAAGCTCACTCTGTAGACTAGGCTGGTCTTGAACTCAGAGATCTAGCAGCCTCTGCTTCTGAGTGCTTGGGTTAAAAGTATGTACCACCATACCTGGCCCTAAGCTTTTCTTTAATTCTTTTTCACTTTTATTTAATTTCTTTTCCCAAGTTGGAAGCTTAGTTGAGCAGGGGTATTGCCTGGAGGTCACCATTCCTTTTATTCCAATTAACATCAGGCTTTAAAAAAAAATCTGTTTATACTTCTCGGTGCTTCTTTTCTCCTCCAATTGTATATTTTGTTTTCCTTTTCACTAGTTTGCTGCCTTTTCATTATAAATCTGCCAATGATAGACATGTGACATAATCAATGCTAGTTTGTTTGGAAGCATCCTCTGTTAAAGCTGGAAATCCATAATTTCTCAATTTAGCTTCAGGCAGATTTTTTTTTTTTTTTGCACAAAGACAAAATGCAGTCATGTTCTTCACCAAAATACCATAAGAACAGTCTCTAGGTCACATGCTAATATTCTTCTCCTCTGAAACATCTTGGGCAAGGCCCTCACAGTTCAAATTACCCTCCGCACCACTCTCTTTCAAGCTCCTATTATAATGTTCTATTAAATTCTCCTTGAAGCATTCAGCTGCTTTTCTAATCCAAAGTCTACATTTCGCTAAACAAAAAAATGTGGTATGGCCTATCAAAGCAATACCCCACTCCTGGTACCAACTTCTCTCTTAGGGTTTCTATTGCTGTGGAGAGATACCATGACCACAGCAACTCTTATAAAAGAAAACATTTAATTACGGATGACTTACAGTTTCAGAGGTTTAGTTCATTTTCGTCATAACAATAAGCATGGTAGCACACAGACAGACATGGTGCTGGAGAAGGAGCCAAGAGTTCTACATCTGGATGGACAGGCAGCAGGAAGATAAAGTGACACTGGACCTGGTTTGAGCTTCTGAAACCTGAAACCCACTCCCAGTGGCACACTTCCTTCTACAAGAACATACCTCTTAATAGTGACACTCCCTATGAACCTATGGGGGGGCATTTTATTCAGATTATCAAAGATGTCTACTGTGAAAATTTTAAAACATTGAAGTAATGAAGTAAAGAAGGTACTAAAAGACAGTCATGTTCTTTTCTCCTGCACTGTGTCAGACACCAAGTACAGACTGAGCTGGCAGAGTTAGATAAAAGCAGCATTGTGTTTTATTAGACACACTTGATGAAGGAGGAGACAAAGAAAAAGAAGGTGTATGCAGTTGATGATGGCTTCTGGGGATGGAATCCAGCTGTCAAAAGAGGGGCACTGGCATGTGCAGGGTGATGAGGGGCAGGGGCAGGTGGGAGAAGAGCTAAAGTCCTAGCAGAGTCAGAGTCACAATCAGGTGACTGGGAGAGGAGAGGGGAGTGTCAGTTCTAATGGATCTAACGGATCTTAGTAATAAAAGCCCAGAGTCAGATATTGGAGGAAAGGCTGAGAAATCAGAGGGACAAAGGAGCAAAACCACAGCCATCTTATCTATTCACTACCCCAACCAAAAAGAGACTGAGTTCCTGTTTCCTCCCACTTTGTCACCTCCTCACTTCCTCTCTTCACCCAGCCGTATCACTTCCTGTCTGACTGTACAGACCCCCAGACCTCTACGGTTAGCTGGTGCCTAGCTCCACACTCTGATCTTCAGGCAGCCTTTATTTGCACAAACAACATATTGCCACATTTCCCCCTTTTTGTCTAAAATATTTTTAAAAGGTTATAACTAATATAAGAAAAACTATATACAATAAGAAAAACTATATACAATAAGTACAATAACTATATATAACATATATAGATAATAAATACATCAACAATGTCTAGTCCATTAATAATTAACAAATTCAGGGAAAATATTCCATATCTATCCTATCTTGGTGAGTTCAAAAGTTGTACCTAAATCACTTTCTATTCTAACCTGCATAACCAGAACTGTCTTTTTATGTCTTTCAAGCTTACATGCTTTATGTATCTCTAGTGGATTTCTTTTTTGAATCTGGTAACAAGGAAAACTATAACTGCTGGATCTATTCTCGCTAATTGACGAAGTTTCAATTTTCCTTTTCTAATTAACTCAGAGACCTTTTCCCCATAAGTTTTTAAGATTTTACTCAGTTTATGTGGTAAAAAGATCCATTCTAATATAATATCTTCCCTCTGCATTAAAATTCCTATAGGGGAATGCTTAGAGGGCAAGATGACCAGAAGGCAATTAAATTTCAGAACAACACAATCCACCTGTGCCTTCTGTAATTTATCTTCCACCAAAGTCAATTCTCTCTCAGCTTCAGCTGATAATTTCCTGGAACTATTTAAGTCCTTGTCGCCATCTAACGTTTTGTTTAAATTAATCAATGCATCAGGTTTTATACCAAAAGGGGGCCTTAGATGGGAAATGCTTCCTAGTATTCTTTGACAGTCATAAGGGTCTGCAATCAATCTCTTCTAATTTGCACCTTTTGGAGTCTAATGTTTTGTAAACCTATTTTATATCCTAAATAATCATTAGAATCTCATCTTTGTATTTTTATAGGAGCAGTCTATAGTCCCCAACAAGGCAAAATTGTCTTTATTTCTTCCAGCATTCTTTCTAAAGGATTGACATCATAATTTGTTAATAATATGTCATTCATGTAATGGTAAACTATAGATTGCTTACCTATCATTTCCAATGGCTGCCGTACAAAATATTGGCACAGGGTGAGGCTATTTATCAATCCCTGTGAGAGAATATTCCATTGATAATTCTTAAAGTGCTGAAAATTATTATAAGTAGGCACCATGATGGAAAATTTTTCTCTGTCTCTTTCTTGTAAAGATATAGTGAGGAAATGGTCTTTGGAATCAATAACTATAACTATAACTATAAAGCCACCCTTCAGGTACTAGAGAAGGCAAAGGAATGCCAGACTGTAGAGCCCATTGACTAAAGCACTTTATTAACAGCTCTTAGATCTGTTATCATTCTCCATCTTCCAGATTTCTTTTTAGCAACATACACAGGAGAATTCCAAGGACTGCTCTATTCTTTAATATGCTGGGAATTTAACTGTTCCTGTATGAGCTGTTCTAAGACATGCTGTTTCTCTGTTGTTAAATGTCATTGCCTAACCATACAGGTTTGTCTGTCAAGCATTTTAAAGGTAGGATAGTTGGTGCCTTTGAAAGATTGACAGAATGGTTGGTGACTGTTCTTTTTAATAACTTCTAATATTTTCCCCAGAAACATATGTTTATGTATTGTTTGTTTCTGAGATTGGAGGAATGTTAATCTGAGTATTTTATTGCTGGAACAAATCACATCCCCATAAGTTCTTTGCTATGTCAGCCACATATGGCTTTAATTTCCCCTCTCTGACCTCCTGGTCCTATATGTTCAACCCATCTCATACTCTGTTTTAAAGTTCCAATTGCTAAAAGCTGAATATTTACTTCCTGAAGTGTCCAATTTGAATGCCAAGGTTCTGGTGCAATTATTGTAACATCTGTGCCTGTATCTACAGAGCATTCAATGATGTCATTTATTTGCAATTTTCATTTGGTCTTTGTTCATTTATAGAAGTTTGCCAAAATATTAGCTTATGGTTTCTCTTGTTTTTTTTTTTTTGTTGTTGTTGTTCTCTCCTCTACAGCTTTTCTACCATCCAGAGCAGTATGGTTTCTTATTATAGACATTACGTCCTTTAACTGCTCTAAGAAAAAATTTCCTCCATGGTTACAGTAAATGACTGAACCAAACTCAGCATGGGGGCCAGCAAGAGGCCCCTCAAAGAGTTTCCCAATTGCAAAGCGTTACCTTGACTGTCCCATGTTGACCTACATTTATTGGTCCAATGCTTGCTTTTGTCACACCTTGTATATAATCCAGAAGGGAGAAGTGTTCCTCATATTATACTTAGAAAAATCATTGTTTCTAGGAATGACCTATTTACAGTCCCTTGTTGGTGACTATGTTTGTCACAATTGAAACATTTGATATTTTAATTTTTCTTCAAACATCTGAAAATCACTTCTCCTATCCATGCATCATGGTCATGAGATTCAATATTGATTGTATCTCAGATCCATTCCTCCAAGGGCATTGATCTTGCCATTAAGGCCTAATTACTCTTTTGCATTGAGAATTAGCATTTTCAAAAGTCAAATATTCTATTATTATTTGTTTAGCTTCTGAATCAGGTATCATTCTATTTAATGCTGAAGTCAGTCTTTGTAAGAAATCCATGAAGTCTTCCTTTTGGCTCTGTATAACTTTAGCAAATCAATTTTCTTTCCTACTTTTCCAATTCTGTCCCAAGCATTCAAAGTTTATGTGCAGCATACATCTAAGATACGGTCATCATATAGAGATTGCTTGTGTACATCAGCATAATCCCCATCTCTCAGAAGTAGGTCTTGGGAGATCTCTATACCTTTAGCTCCACTTCATTGTTCAATGGTCTTAACTGTCCATTGTAATTCAGGACCAGACTTCAAGACTCCTTTCACTAAGTCTTTCCAATCTCTAGGGATAATTCTATTACAATTTTTTCATGAGTTTAACATCTGCTTCACAAAGGTGAAAGCATGCCGTATGAGACTATTGCTTTCTTGATGTTTCTTAAATCTAACATTTCCATTTAACTCTTACAGAACCTTGGGGATATCTGTCATTTGGTAGTTTCTGTAAGGTAATTGGATAAATTAAAGCTGGTTGTTTGAAAACCTTAGGCTGTTTCTCTCTAACCTTATAATGCAATAATGGAATTGGTTCTACATTAAATACCTCTGTATCTAAATATCTCTAACATCTATTTCATTAAGTTTTTTAAAACTTGTATCTTAGCACTCATATTAACCATCTTTTTAGTAAAAAAAACAGAAATTATAAAACTGATGTTTATAGTTGACATTATGTGTCTTATCTAAATCATTTATCCTTTCATTTAATTGTTTTATTTTCAAACTGTCCAGCATATTATCATATAGCGACCTAAATCCCTCCATAGTAATAGCATGTCCCATTTTTTAATGTGGGATAAGCTCTTTCTTTTAACTAGTTCCTCCCTTTAAAAAATCCCAATTGTTTTACCAAATCTGCCAACAATATCAGTGACCTGTGAGGCATAGCACATTTGAGTGGAGAACGCAGGTGGTAAATAGCTTGACTAAGGACAGCTGTAGCTACTAGCTATATAACCATGAGCTGTGAGTATCAGCCTGAGGAGTGGGTGTAGGGTAAACCTATAACACATGGTGGAGAGAGAGAGAGAGAGAGAGAGAGAGAGAGAGAGAGAGAGAGAGAG